>CABFVX010002498.1:91609-112522 GCA_902151425.1 Timema shepardi
TGGTTCGGATTCCACGTTAAACTGTAGGTCCTTCATTTCATCTCACAATCACCCTACCATTACACATTAGCGTAAGTGCGTATAACACGAACGGGTAGCTAGACGCGGTGCTAATAATAATAATAATAATAATAATAATAATAATAATAATAATAATAATAATAATAATACACAATCCGAACGGATAGCAAGACATTGTGCTAAATAAAAGGTTGTTCCTATGAAAATTGAGCTGTATCTGCCAGCAAATGAATGAGCGACTGCAAGTATTTAAACGCGTCATATATAGTCGACCTTGTATCAAATATGTAGACCAACATACAGATCAACCTATTAATAAATAGTTGCATTGGCCTTCGTAACGCTTCACATCGAACAATAATTTCTGTTTAGTAAAATGTTGCAGTAGGGCACTAACATGACCCTGACATGGTTTGCTCAAACTTTATTTTGACGAGCTGCCAAAATATAATATCTTAATGTTCCGAAAAGTTTTTTTATATTAGTGAGGTACTGTCCCGATTCTAAAACTAGATTTAATCATTTATAAATTAAATTTGAACTAGTTTTGTACTCTAGTGGTCATAGTTTCTGGCTACAGATCCAAAGGTCCCAGTTTGGTATCCGGTGCTCCTATGTTTCTGTGAAATAGTGCTTGTAACGAAGTCGATTCAAATTCGTGATGACAGATTAGGGACTACTTGGATGAAAAAGTAGTGACTCTGGTTTATAAAACTGACATTAATGGCCAGAGAGCACAATGTGCTGACTACATGACACCCTATATCCACACAAGTTGGCACTATCTTATTCAAAAGTGGCATTCTCTAGGTTGGTATGGTTTGGTTGTGGGCTAATGCCATGGATATTTTTTAATATAAAGTATACTGGATGATTTTTTATGTTTGAAAATTATAGTTTATTATACGCTTTCAAATTCTCTGTTTCCTATTTTACCACGCGATGAAGCTTGTTCAGGCTATACGATTATATACTATTAATAATTTTGCTAATGATTTAGGTATAAAGAGAATTTAATTTAGAGGAAGTGTGCCCACATTTGTGTGAATGGGGGAAGAGTGGGAAAGCACTTTGGTAAAACCACTCTCAGTAGACCCAAAAGGGGTTCAAACACCGAACTTCCTGTCATCGACAATATAGTCTAACTCCAGAGTGACGTCTTAGGACAAACGGCGACTGAAACTGGCTTGAAAATAATTATTCATCAACATATTGAAATTTGATTATTAATTTATTTTTTAAGCAAGATACAAATCTCAAATCAAGTTTTAAGATGTCCATGAGAAGTATTCAAAAGCGGTTTTGACTTCTATTTTCAAAGATTTAAAGTATATTAGATTGATAATTTATTTATTTTTTATCAAATATGATTTGCTACAAATTCTTGCAAAAATAGTGACTTTTTATCACTCTCCCTTTCAGCATATTTAAATCAACATTAGCGGTCACAAGGTCAAAGGTACACTAAACAAGGCACTCAAATTGTGAAGGAACATAATCGGTGTTTAAAGGTGAGATTTATCATTAGATAAACGAATATTAAAAATTTATTTTAAAGTTTAAAAGCTTAAATTCTAATCATACTGTAATAGAAAAAAATTGATAATAGATTTTAAATTATTTATTTTTAAAATCTATGTTCATATTATTTTATTTTTTAAATATCTATTTTATGTAATTAACGTGCATTTTCTGAACCGACTGACTATCAGAAAACAATAATCTCTATTTGTGAGACATCTTACACATTTTGCCGGGAGAGGTATTATCCCATAATTCCGGGGTTCTTTTACATGCAACAATCGACATTTTGGACCCAGGGATTTTCTTCCCCCTCACCCCCTCGCCTGAAGGAAGTTTTGATAATACTTTTTATCACTCACCCGCCTCGGTGGCGTAGTTGGCTAACGCGCTTGTCGTGTTAAGCTCGACTGCTGAGGACGGGGAGATCGAGGTTCAAATCTCGGTCGGGTGAACTGAGGGTGGTTTTTCCTAAATGGTTTTCCACTCTCCCTCCACATAAATGCGGGTTCACTTCCTCTAATTCAGCCTTACCAATTCATAATCCATTAGAGTAATTAGTACTTAAAGCGTATAACCCGGATGGGTAGTAAGACGCGGTGCTAAATATTATTATTTTTATCACTCAATAAAAATCTGTCGACACCGAATGGGTTTGAACCCCTAAAGATTGGATCCTGAGACGATAACTTTAGCCCCAAACCACCTATTTCAACTTATTATTGTAATTATTCAAATTTATTGACATAAAACATCATTGGAAAAATTATTTTATCTATATAAACAATATCTTATGACGTATTTAATTGACCTCACAAAAGTGTTTCCTCCACGTTCATTTTCTTTCTATCATGANTATATATAATTTGTTGACTGGTCTTTTATAAAAAAGATACAGTATTTCTAAAATTTACCTCAATTATATTTTTATTCCTCAATTTATTTCCCTCTTATTGAACTTACCCGTGGAACACCTGTTCACCCTTTATGACACATTAGTGTGCCGTGGCCCACCGGTTGAAAATCGTGGATATAAAACGTTAAACCGAGTTTCCGGTGAAGTCTTCGAATCAAGGTTGGGAACACTGAGGGTATTTTTTTTCCTACATGGTTTTTCCACTCTCCCTACAAACAAATATTTTTTTTTTCTAAATTCTACCTTTGGTGGTATCTATTTAGTACTTATTTATTTCTATTTTAGTATTAGTTTAATTGGTTTACTTAATGTGCTATTTATTATATAATTCATATTTTATAACTATCACAATTCTCAGTCTAGCGCTCTTTCATATTAACCTATTTTTGTTAGGGTGGTCTATGTTGCCCCTCTATAATTTTTCAGTAATGTAGACTCACTAAATAATCAAATAACAATACCGATTTCAAATCTAACTTTGTGAATGTTTGTCTATTTGCAGAATAACAATATAAGTCGCGTGATGGCCCATCGCATCATTGCAACGCAACACTCAGATAGGCCTACTGTGAAAACAATTCCCTTCGTGATAATCAAACACCAGGTAGGACCTAACCACGCGCCTGTTTTTATTCTGTAATATCCTTTAATTAACCATCCTAATCAACTCCAAACACTACTTAAAACCCATTAGTGTATATACAAAGATATCCGGGATGGTTAGTAAGACGTGAGTGTACACACAAAATGAGCTTTTGGAATTGATCGATACCAAATACCACCGATAGAGTGTAGATATTATCACTATTTAATTGCAACTTCTAGATTTTGAAACAGTATTGTTTTACGTTTCTAAATGACTTGTTTTGTAAAAAAATAAAAAGCCCATTGTATGCAAAGTATAAGGAAGTTAATGTTCATGTGTCGAAACTTCAGAACGGTGTTGTAAAATTTTACGTACAAGGAAACTGGCCGTTTGTCATGTTAAGTAGCTTAAGAATAGTCAGTGGTGGCTCATGGGATGTGGCCAGGGGGAGACCAGACACGATAGGGTTTACTAATACATTCCCACCAATCGCCGATAGACCCAGAAACCAATGGCATGTCATGGAGTGTTTTTTTGTCTATCCCCGCGTCTTACTACCTGTTCGGGATATACGCTTAAGTAATAATCACACTAGTGGTTTTATGGGTTAGGAAGGTTGTATTTAGAGGAAGTGAACCCGCATTTTCGTGGAAGGAGAGTGGAAAGCCATTTAGGAAAAGAAAACCTCAGTTCACCCGAGTGAGATTTTAACCTCAATCTCCCCGTTCTCAGCAGTATATATCAACACGAAACTAGCACGTTAGATAACCAATCCCCCGAGATGGGTACCGTTTAGTGTTGCCAGGGTAAGCATAGCAGACGTCCATCACAGAGACTGTCTTAAGATTCAAGTAAAAAATGAACCTGATCACGGGGCTACTGGATAGCTCAGTGGCAAGATAATTGCCGCACTAGGTCAAAGGTTGGATTTTCGGTTCGAGGTGTCGTTTTTCAATGTAATTAAAAAGCATAGCTCGTTAAAACTGTACCTGGGATAAGTTTTTCCATATTTAGACCCATTCTTATGATAACACAAAAGCTTTGCTTTCCATACCTCACATGGGAATATATTTCTCTTTATATCTGACTAATGATTGTTCTATAGAATGCTACCTGCCTCGGTGGCGTAGATGGCTAACGCGCTTGTCGTGTTGAGCTCGACTGCTGAGGACGGGGAGATCGAGGTTAAGATCTCGGTCGGGTGAACTGAGGGTGGTTTTTCCTAAATGGTTTTCCACTCTCTCCCTCCACGCAAATGCGGGCTCACTTCCTCTAATTCCACCTTCCCAATTCCTAATCCGTTAGAGTAATTAGTACTTAAAGCGTATAACCCGAACGGGTAGTAAGACGCGGTGCTAAATATTATTATAGAATGCTGAGAGCAATAGTTGACAGTTACAGTTGAAACTATCTCTGCATTCCCTGGTAATAAACATTCCCTGATATGTAACTGATGGCAACACCCCAATAGCTGCTACTGAGACGCTTGTTCGCGTTTTGAAATAATATTGGTTATAATTAGTCTCTTTATTATTTTTATAGGGTTAAGGAGTATTAAAAAAACTCACACATAACGCTGTGACAAAGAATTGTTTTAAAATATTCCCATGGTCCCACCTTTAAAATGCGATCAATGGGCGTGTCTGCCAGATACCCACATGCATATTTGTTCCTTAACCTTGTACTTGACGGCAAATAAACTGGTTTGGTTCTGAACGTATTGATTGTTTTGAGGTAATTCGTTCAAAACTATACTTTTCTGCATGCAAGCTTAGACGCCTTTTACCTCCCGGCCATCGAGCGTTGCGTATTGCCTAAGTGAGCAGAGTTAAAGGGCATCTCAAGGGAGGAGAGATGGTATCTGTTAGTAGCAGCGGATTCTTTATTGCAAACGTAAATAGTGTCGACCAATTTGGAAATAATAATTTACCATGGCGATTTCCGCACGTCCATCACAGACTCTGCCTTTAAATATGAGTTAAAAACAACTCAATGCACGGGATGAATCCTGGGTAGCTCAGTGGTTTGAGTAATGGCGTACTGATCCAAAGGTCCTGGGTTCAATTTCCGTGCCAAGGTGTCATTTTTCAACATAAAGATTATAATAGTTAATATTTGCTTACTAATACTATATTATCAATAAAAAGGATTATCAAATGAGTCTAATAATAATTCCGGAAGGATTATTGTATAACTGGCATTTTAGTAACTTATTGAAACAAAAAATATAATTATTTATGTTTTTATTTTTCAGTTGTGGCAACAAAATATATTATCGTGCATGCAATAATAAATTAAAAAGCATCATATTGACAATTGTATCTTGTTATAAATGACCATGAAAATTTATAAATATTTCTTATATCTAGTAGAGCCATGCAAAATATTAGTTTCCAAATAAAAAGTTTATATTTGCAAACAGTGAGTGAACACGTGCGTCAAGATGGTTTGTATAGCTTTAATAACCAACATTGTTTCAGCTGGTTCATCATCTTGTTTTCAGAAGAGCAAGCCAAATTTTAAAAGCTCTTGTCAGAAAAGAGTTTTTTTTAAGTGGACCTCAGACGCTGCTTACAAAAAAAAAAAACACGATTATTTTCGTGTTTTTATAATATAAAAACTATTAATCAAAAACTAATAATGTTTGTGCAAATGTTTTGATTGCCAAAAGCAACATACTTAATAGTAGTAGTAGGCCTCCACCATGGTTCGGATCCCACATTAAACTGTAGGCCCCCCCCATTTCATCTCACAATCACCCTACCATAACAGATTAGCGTAAGTGCGTATAACCTGAACGGGTAGTAAGATGCGGTGCTAATGATAATGACATATTTAGTAGAAAATTAATTGGTCAGGTGTCAATAAACATACATTCCCATGTGAGACATGCAAAGTAACAAACTATGTTTTAATGATAAAATGGTGATTTAGGTAAGTAAAGAACACATCACAGATAACTTGATCTGCTTACCCTGGAAACACTTCACGACTCGACACTATTTCACCAATTTTTTGTAGTTTATCTAAATATAATTTTGAAACATTATTATAGATTGTATTTGCAGTTTTAAGAATAAAGTTTACTGTCAGGAAAATGTTAAGTAGGCCCTATTTCAACTAGTTTTATTTCCTCTTTCTAATTTTATTTTTTAAATTAAGGTGTTCGCTTATTTTATAGAAAAAAAATCTTTCCTACACAGCTTTCTAGGACATGCAACACAAAACAATAGAGACAACGTGCGAAATTAAAGTTGATAAAAAATGAAGACAGAACAATAAAAATTATAAATATGGGAACGGAAGTGTAATATCTTTCGAAATTATGAAAAGCGAAAGTTACCAAATGTACGGGTATAAAATTGTAGGAAATGTGTGTGATAACGTATGACGTCACAGTAAAATGAGGTGTACACTAACGTAGGAAATTGGAAACACATAAAACCATTTTAAAAAAACATGAATATTTATTGCAGTATCTTTTGACCTATGCTTGAACTAACTTAATCTAGAACAGCAACACTGCTCCTTAGATTGTGCTAGTGAGTAGTATTTGTATAAATGGCTATATTTCTTAAATTATTAGTATTATTATTAGCACCGCGTCTTACTACCCGTTCGGGTTATACGCACTTACGCTAATGTGGAATGGTAGGATGATTGTGAGATGAAATGGAGGACCTACAGTTTAACGTGGGATCCGAACCACGGTGGAGGCCTGGCATTCCCCACATTCACAAGATGTCTTGTCAGAGGTGAAGGAAGGGTTTGGTAATNGCACAGAAGTCCGACACCTTATTTCTAGACCGCCAGGTCAACAGTTTCTTAAATAAATATAGTATTATTTTAGGCACCAAAAAGTACAAACCAAGGTCTCCCATGGATGTAATTAACACCTTTTATATATTAATCATAGAAATAAACTTTTTATTTAAAAATATTACTATTTACAAAACACCGGTAATATCAATACAAAGATGGTCCTAGGGAAAAGGTTAAAAAATCTTTTATTGTAATTTAACCTAAGTATATTTACACTTTTTATTTTTCCTTTATGTTTTGTAAGCTAATTGAAGTATATTTACATAATCATCCATTTGTTTTCTTTAAAAGTTATTGTAAGTTATCTATACATATAATAAAATAGTAAATTTTTCTGCACGTTCTATTTATTCTGGATGTTAGCAGTAAACTCAAACAGTATTTAGGTGAAAATTCTTATGTTGTACGCCTTATTTTTCTGAGAACCATAATAAGCTATATACCCTCACGCCCGCTCATCAGCTAAGTAGTGTTGAAAAAAAATCGAGCTTAAGCAGTAAACATCCGCCACGGCTGGTCTTGGGGGTACATATTATGGTATGTGATTTGAGCTGGAGGTTGGAGGGATAGGTGTGAATCCGTGTTTCCTCTCGAATCTTCGTATGAAAATAAAACATTGGTCATGAAGTTTAATTCCTTTCTAGCATTTGAATTTGTCAAATGCGTTGATGTATTGATTAATGCAGGTGAAGCCATGGGAAAAAGCTAGTTTAAGATTTATTTACATAGTTTATCATTTGTTTTTGATTGTATTTTTTAGTTATTTGAAATATATTCACGTAGTTTTCATTTGTTTTCAATTCAGATAATTTTATGTTAGTTGTATTATATTTACATCATTTTTAATTTACATTTATTTGGTTTAGTTCCATCGCGTCTTAGCTCCGGTTTAGGATAAACGCATACATTAATTACGATATTGAAATATGAACGAAGAAGAATTTGATAGGAAATGAACTCGAACTTACCTGGTTGAAGAGGGATAAACCATTTAGATAAGACACCCTTAGTACACCCGACAGGGATTCGAAAATCAACATCCAAGTCACTGGCAATTCAATTTAACTCGAGATTGACGCGTTATACCATGCGACCATCATGGCGGGTTTGAGGTTATTGTACGCAAGTTGGGCTAAGTTTACATAATTACTCAATTGTTTTCATATGAGGTCATTGTAAGTCAGTTGGAATATGTTTACAGCCTTTTCCACTAGTTTTTTGCACTAACTATTTGCATGTGTAAGCTTCCTTCCTCTTTTACTCCATTGTTTCGTTTTAAGTTATCTTTCTATCTTGTTTATCTTGTAGCTTGGTTGACGGACAATATAATTAAACGGTTCAACACCCCATTGTAACATTGCACAAGAAGATGGAATAAAATACCACTATTAAGGATGTTATTTTTATTCAAGCGAAATGCAAAGAAACCAACCTTCTTGTTTTAAGCTATCTCAGTGGCGTGTTGTGAAGTGTTGCCAGAGTAGCCATAGCTTGTTTAATAAATTACCTTCGAAATGTTCCCATCACTTAATATAGAACTTTCCGACTCCGTGGTGTAGTGGTCAGTGCACCTGGCTACGAACCTAGGGGTCCGGGGCTCGATTACCACCTGGTACTTTGGGTATTTTTCCCTGAAGGGGAAATATCCCATCGGTCACTAGGGATTGGTCGATTTTGCTAAGTGAGGTTAAGACTATTACTAGCTCCTTACATTCATAATTACTATTATCTTAATGTGGGTATGACATGTAGATAACGTCCTATGGTGTAACCTGGACAATGAATGGTCTGTGCCACCATATTGGCCAATAGTCCACACATAAGGTGACCGAAACTGGATGTTGTGTCTCTCCCGGTCATATATGTCATACGATAAAATAAGGTATGCAAATAATTAGTCGAGTGTCAACGTGAGGTATGTACACAGTCTACGTAGGCCTGATAAAGAGGGGACCTGAACGTGTGTGGAAATATTATGTTACAGTTTAAACAATTTATTCTTACTCTGGAAATACTTCACACATTTAACTAGCTCTAGCAGTGGCGGCTCGAGTATAGGCTTTGTGGAACTGCAGCACCCCCTATTTCAACTTGATATTATCGATAACATTTAATACAATGAGTACTTTTTTATTTAATTCTTTCTTTATTTTTGTAGTACATATTAAGCTTAGTGTCAGTACTTTAGTAGCCATCCCCCAGTTTATGAAAGAAATACAAAAATCTTTGTATGGAACTGTGCGCTTCATAATGCCAGTGACATGATGTTTGACTGTTGTGCGCATGCGCACGGAGGTGGGGAGGAAGGCGCGGCTGTCAGATAGAGAGAGAACTGTTGCTCTCGCAGTGTCGACCCTGGTGTAATGGTGGAAGGAAATTATTTTTTTTACTCAGCGTGTGTTGTGCTTAAAAACTGTGTACCATATTCTTGAATGTGATAAAGTGTAGAAAAGAGTAGAATTAGATTATTAGTCTGCTTCCAGCTATTATATTTGATTCATTTTTTTCTGTTCTTTTATTTAACAGAAAGACTAAATGCGCTCTCAGTACTTTCAATGAGGAAAAATTTCCTCAATTGTCATCCAGAGATCAAGGAAAAAATTATTGAACTTTTTGCTCAAATTAAAACAAGAAGAATGGATCTCATTTTTAAATGAATAGATCAAGCTTGAACTGTAATAATTTAAGTTAAAGTAAGTAAAAAATATTTGTTTTGTTTGTTAAGATTTTATCGAATTCCTGAATAAATTTTCTTTTTTTAAGTGTTTTTTTCCTTCTACACAAGTTTAAAATAAACGCTAAATATTTTTTGGACCAGCACCCCCACTAATTATAGCTAAGAGCCGCCACTGAGCTGTATAATTGTTTCCAACGTTTAGTGGCTGCCATATGTATCAAATTAATAGTTCTAAAATAATAAAACTGAGTTTTTAAACTTATTTTAAAATTATCTTATTTTTTTCTAACGTGCACTTTCTAAACAAATAGAGAATATTAGCACACGAGAACACCATGAATATTTCTTACTTTACAACATTTAAACTTAATCTATTTTCATATATATGAAACTTTTGGGACACACATCATAATAAAGGTAGCTTAGGAGTAGAAAAAGGCCAGCGGGTGGGGTGAGGAGTTTTGTGAATTCTTAACCCCCCCAGTAATTTGATGGGACCTCCTATGGGAAGTCCAGATATAGATCAACAAACTTTTATTGGTTAAAGGGTAGAGAATGATTTTAAGCGCCCCCTCCCCTTTCCCCCATTCTAGAAAAAATAACTTTTCACTCCCTCTTGCATATAGACTAATATTTAAAGCGTTTTCATGGAAAATACCTCAATAGAAACAATAATAGGTTTATTGTTTTTATTGTTTAGTGCCACGTTTCACTTCCGTCCGGGATGTACGCAGTTGTACTGACAACGTAAATGTACTGGGGACGAAGAAGGTTGAATTAAGAGGAAGTGTTCAGTTCGCCAAGTTGATATTAGAACCCCTATCTTCCCGTCATCAGCAGTTCAGTCTATTGCGAGTGTGACACATTAGACCGTTTGGCCACCAAAAAAGTTAAAGTATTTCAATCTTTAACAAATATCATTAATAAAACAAGAAACTCATTTTAAGTGTTGATTTAGAGAAATTAGCTGATCAGGAATATATTTTTTTAAATAAAATTGAAAATCTTGAATTAACTGAAATTGAAATAGTCCTATGAAGCTGGTGAATATAAAAAATAAATGGTATGGAACCCCGCACTGACTTTATCACTCCATTGTTTAATAAAAAAAGGAAATATTTACTTAAAGCTTGTAATATTTATGTGTTCCACAACTTATGACCATCGCATTGCTATTAAACTCCTCATTTATAAATTTTGACCAATAAAAAATGAAAATATTGACTAAAATGCTAGAGATAGATCATTGTTGTATTAATATTCCCCTAAAAGGTTAAAGAAAAAAAGATCATACGCTTTTTGAGAGCATTACTTATTTACTTACTCTATGACATTAGAGAATTATTGTGTTAAAACTTTGGTAGTATCTCTTTACAACTAAAGTTCACAAAATGGTATCAAGCCAATATCTCATAAACTATTGGTTTTATAAAAAATATGTTTTGAATAAACGTTTTTTATATTCAATAGTAAGCCTACTACAATTTTGCAATAATAATTTATTTAATATCGCAAATAGTTGCGGAGATGCAATGAAAGGGTAAGCCCATATTTCATCAATAATAAATTTTTCAGCCATTCCGGGAATTGAACACGGGAGACCTAATAAAAGTTGAGTCATTGAGAAAAAGCAATGGAACTTCTTACTTCTGACTCCCACGATCCCCAAATATCCCAATCCCCAAACCACCACTGATCATCAAAATCATTGATCCACAAAATCCCCAATCACTGACAGCACAGATCCTCAATCACCAATACATACAATTCCAATTTGCCTCAGGACCCACTCGGAGAGTTTCAAATTATTTTTGACACCCTCTCCACCCTCGATATAAATAAGTTGATATTATTCGGCTGACACGTGTGGAAGGATATTTACGGATCTGTTGGACCCAATTTCGACAATAACTCAATTACTTACTAAACATTATTTGCCGTAATTAAATATTATGTGCGCTATCCCCATCTATATCTAGTTCTATCTAGTCCACCTCATTACACTCTATCTCCATCATGAGATAGTTATATCCAGTACACTTCATTACATCCTATCTCCATCTTGAGCTAGTTCTATCCATTCCACTTCATTACATCCTATCTCCATTTTGAGCTAGTTATATCCAGTCCACTTCATTACATCCTATCTCCATATGGAGCTAGTTCTATCCATTCCACTTCATTACACCCAATCTCCTTCTTGATCTAGTTCTATCCATTCCACTTCATTACATCCTATCTCCATCTTGAGCTAGTTCTATCCATTCCAATTCATTACACCCTATCTCCATCTTGAGATAGTTCTATCCATTCCACTTCATTACACCCTATCTCCATCTTGAGATAGTTCTATCCATTCCATTTCATTACACCCTATCTCCATCTTGAGCTAGTTCTATCCATTCCACTTCATTACATCCTATCTCCATCTTGAGATAGTTCTATCTATTCCACTTCATTACACCCTATCTCCATATTGAGCTAGTTCTATCCATTCCACTTCAATACATCCTATCTCCATCTTGAGCTAGTTCTATCCATTCCACTTCATACACCCTATCTCTATCTTGAGATAGTTCTATCTATTCCACCTCATAACATCCTATATCCATCTGGAGCTAGTTCTATCCAATCCACTTCATTACATCCTATCTCCATCTTGAGCTAGTTCTATCCATTCCACTTCATTACATCCTATTTCCATTTTGAGCTAGTTATATCCAGTCCACTTCATTACATCCTATCTCCATATGGAGCTAGTTCTATCCATTCCACTTCATTACACCCAATCTCCTTCTTGATCTAGTTCTATCCATTCCACTTCATTACATCCTATCTCCATCTTGAGCTAGTTCTATCCATTCCACTTCATTACACCCTATCTCCATCTTGAGATAGTTCTATCCATTCCACTTCATTACACCCTATCTCCATCTTGAGATAGTTCTATCTATTCCACTTCATAACACCCTATCTCCATTTTGAGCTAGTTCTATCCATTCCACTTCATTACATCCTATCTCCATCTTGAGCTAGTTCTATCCATTCCACTTCATTACACCCTATCTCTATCTTGAGATAGTTTTATCTATTCCACCTCATTACATCCTATATCCATCTTGAGCTTGTTCTATCCAATCCACTTCATTACATCCTATCTCCATCTTGAGCTAGTTCTATCCATTCCACTTCATTACACCCTATCTCCATCTTCAGCTAGTTCTATCCATTCCACTTCATTACACCCTATCTCCATCTTGAGCTAGTTCTATCCATTCCACATCATTACATCCTATCTCCATTTTGAGATAGTTCTATCCATTCCACTTCATTACATCCTATCTCCATATTGAGCTAGTTCTATATAGTCCACTTAATTACATCCTTTCTCCATCTTGAGCTAGTTCTATCCATTCCACTTCATTACACCCTATCTCCATCTTGAGCTAGTTCTATCCATTCCACTTCATTACATCCTATCTACATCTTGAGATAGTTCTATCCATTCCACTTCATTACACCCTATATCCATCTTGAGATAGTTCTATCCATTCCACTTCATTAAACCCTATCTCCATCTTGAGCTAGTTCTATCCAATCCACTTCATTACACCCTATTTCCATCTTGAGCTAGTTCTATCCATTCCACTTCATTACACCCTATCTCCATCTTGAGATAGTTCTATCCAGTCTACTTCATTACATCCTATCTCCATATTGAGCTAGTTCTATCCATTTCACTTTATTACACCCTATCTCAATCTTTAGCTAGTTCTATCCATTCCACTTCATTACACCCTATCTCCATCTTGAGCTAGTTCTATCCATTCCACTTCATTACACCCTATCCCCATCTATATCTAGTTCTATCTAGTCCACTTCATTACACCCTATCTATATCTAGTTCTATCCAGTCCACTTCATTACACCCTATCTCCATCTTGAGCTAGTTCTATCCAGTCCACTTCATTACACCATATCTCCATCTTGAGCTAGTTCTATCCATTCCACTTCATTACACCCTATCCCCATCTATATCTAGTTCTATCTAGTCCACTTCATTACACCCTATACCCATCTATATCTAGTTCTATCTAGTCCACTTCATTACACCCTATCAATATTTTGAGCTAGTTCTATCCAGTCCAATTCATTACACCCTATCCCTATCTTGAGCTAGTTCTATCTAGTCCACTTCATTACACCCTATCCATATTTTAAACTAGTTTTATCCAGTCCACCTCATTACACCCTAGCCCTATTTTGAGTTAATTCTATACAGTCTACCTCATTACACTCTATCTCAAAAGTCTCTTCCCACCCTAATAAAGCTTCTAGAATCTCCTATTCGTTATGCATATCAACCATTTCTAATTCAATATTACTAAAATGATTTAATATTTTACTGTATGTATTCAACAAACTATGAAAAAGCATCCTATAACGTCAAGAGCTCAAAGCATATGTTAAGATTATCGGGGAATATTTAGATGTTGTATAGCAGTTATTTATTTTGACACTAGTGGCTTACTGACGGCTAAGTATAGACAATTTTAAATTTCTTGAAAAAATTCTAAAAATCCTGTTTAAATGGAGAATGTTATATTTTAAATAGTACTACACACAGGTTTTCCCAGGGAAATTCGATAATAGTTATTTAACTGATGACTAATTAAAGAAAATGTGGCAACAAACTACGGATAATTGACTTTATGAGAAAATATTTACTATTGAGTCGTATCATTTAATAACTAAACTTTTTTTCAGACTTTTATACATGCATGTTATTTAAACGATTACATAAAAATAACTTAGCCTATTCAAAGTGTTCCTTTCAGCTAAATTCTAGTCAAAGTCAATATTATCCAAAATAAGTTTTTTTTAATACACAAACGCAAATATATATATATTGATTCCTTCATATCCTTAAAACAATTTTTTTTCTTTGGTCTTATGGATAATGAAGATATAGTTTAAAGGAAATGCAGCCGAATTTTCAACCAGCCAAGACTCGAACTCTTGACTTTTCCATCCCCAATAATCCAGACTAAAGTAGTTTGACATTTTAATCACTTGATCACAACCGTGGGCTAGCAAAAATTTCTTGAAATAAAAGTTGTATATGATATAAATATTCTTCCTATTAATAATGGGGGGAAAGTTAATTTTTTTCATACACAGAAAGAATCTATTTCTAACAACTATATATAACGTTTAAAAATCTCTTAAGTCCTTAGAATTAATCAGCCTAGGAGTGAAACATTGGCTCAGCAGTTTGTGTATGGTGAAACTAATAACAGTGGTTGAAGAAATATTGTAAAAATATTACAGAATAAATATTCGTCATCCATTAATTTAACACAATAGCACCCCATATATTTAATATTTGATTTTTTAACTAAAAAGTGCTAAATTAACATAGCAATGTAGGCCAACTTACACAACTAATTTGGATCAATATTTATTGAAGATATCTGGAGTTGGAGTAATATAGTTTCAAATAACCATAATTTGTAAAATTCAGGAGTGTTTTTTTTAAATTTTTAATTCAATTGTTGGGGATTTAGAACCTGTTAATCTAAATGGTGTTCATACATTTTTGAATTAAGTATAAGTAATTGCCGCAAAACTGAATTAGTATATAAGTCTTTTATTAATATTCATAATATTTTTAAAATCTAGTAACACAAACCGGTTTTCAATTTTATCCAAATATGTTTCATAACTATGGATGGATACATATTTTAGTAGTCATTAATGATATCTAAATAGCTTTAATTTTATAATTTTTCAATTATCAAATTTACTAGAGTGAATACATACAAAAAAAATAAAAATAATTACATGTTTTAACATACTGTGATTTTTTTTAAATAAATGTATTTCCTCACATTATTTGAAAAAGTTTTAATAATAATATTAATTATATTGTGATCTAATATTTTTATTGTAAATTTCAATTACTTTTTAGATGATTATTATCTAATAGCTCATATTTTTTATGTTTCAGGTCTCTAGCTACAACATTGATTGAGAAATGAATATTAAAATCATTATTGTATTAATCTTATTTGTATTTGAATTTGTAAAGAACCATGATGTCTATACAAGCAAACATTGATGTAGATACATCAGAACTCACAATGTATTCTAAGAGCATCATAGACAGATGCTTTAGTAAATCTCTTTACTTCCTTGCAATCAGTATCGAAGGATTTCCTAAACATGAGATAGTATCAGAAATCTTTCAACATATTTTACAACAAAATCCTGTTCCGGTACTATCATTAAAAGATTGTTCCCATGATAAAGATTTCTTTACTGCTTTGAACCGGAATGATAATATGGAGAATAGTGTTGGGTTCATCTTTATCAGCGAACAAACAAGAGGAGAATGTTTTGTAAATAGCAACTGGACTGACTCTCCATTCTGGAACCCAAGAGCTGTCTTACTTCTGGTCGTCACCACAACTGTGACAGAGGAAACTGACAAGATGGCGGACATGTTTCGAGCATGCTGGGAGAACTTTAATATACTCAACTTAGTGGTTATATTCCAGTATGGAGTCTCATTAGATATTAACAGCTCTAATAGTTCATTAAAAGATATAGTATATGTGCGTGTATTAACTTTTGATCCATTCCTACCTAAAGGAAACGTTATAAATATTTATCCAGACCAGCTGATAAACTCCCCTCTAATATTGGAAAATAAATTTTCTGACACCTATGGCTATATTATACCTACAACAAAAAGATCTACGCCACCTTACATAAGAGAAAAAAATGATTCTAAGGGTAATTTGCATTTCGAAGGACTAGATATGGATGTATTTAATATACTAATGAAAAATGTTAAACGCATCAAAAATATACAAACCCTCTAACGAAAATGATAACAAATTCAACCCAAATAATTATGTTGTATTAAATATAGAGCCTCTACAACCATACAATATCCATCGGATAACATATCCTCATCTAGATATTTGTCTCACTGCTATTGCACCAAAGGCTTCAGAGATACCAAGATATATGAACATTATCCTACCTTTCAACAAATTTGTATGGTTACTGTATTTGTTTACCGCAGTCTGTTTAGCCGTTATTTGGAAAATAATTTCCATGAATGATAAATTGGAAGGAAATGTAGAGTTTCTTAAAGACAAAATTATCGACACATTGAGTGCTCTAATCATAGGATCCACACAATCTCAACCCAGTTTCTTCCCACAGAGGTTGATGCTCTTATTGTGTTTGTTTTTGAACATATTAATGAACAATTCTTATCAAGGCAATTTGACAAGCTACCTGAGCACTACTAAATACCTACCGGATTTCAAAACTATTAATGAATTGGTGTTTTCTGATTTGAAAATATCGTGTTATTTAGTCAGTCAATGAATTGCAAACTGTAGCTAGTACTTTGGATATGGAAGATGAATTTATTAAAACGCTCATTCACAAGTTAGTTATAATCCCAGATGAAGAGGAGGCTTTGTTTATGGTAGCTCACCATAAAAATGTATCAAAGATTACTTATAAAACATATGGGTTATCTATTGTAAGTCAGCTTAAGTACTATAAGGAAGATTCTCCTTTGCTTCATTTGATAGATGATTGCTTCGCCTCAATATATGGAGGTATAGACTGCGGTGACCGAAACTCGCCCTTCATAGCTGTGTTTAGTAAAACTCTTCAAATACTCTTGGAATGAGGTTTCATAGCGAAATAGAATAATGACTTCATAATTAGAAGTTTTTTCTCATCAGCAATAACCAAATCATGGGTAGGACCAAAGGTTTTTTCATTAGATCATCTTATTGCACCATTTTACATTTTAGGTTTTGGACTCTGTTTAGGTACTGTTATATTCACGGTAGAAATAATTATGGTTAAGTTTGCAAAAAAAACCACAGAAAAAAACAGGTCCTCTTCTTTACTGTAAGCTACAGAGATCAGTAAATTTAAAGTTTAAATTAATCAGCTTAGTACTTGGGTTTTTGTATAGTGCTAATTATAAAAGAATTTGGTAAAGATATTTATTAAAAAATATTTTCCCACTAGTGAACTAAATTATCATAGCTGCCGTTGCCATTAGTGCGGATAGTGCCAACATGTGTGGATAGAGGGTGTCATGTGGTCAGCACAACGAACCTTTCAGGAATTAATCTCAGTTTACTAGACCGGAGCTGCTTCTTTGTTCAAGTAGTTCCTCATTTGTCCTTACGAGGCTGAGTCCTATATCGTTACAGACCCACTGCTTCACATATTTATTATGGAAGTGACTGGGATCGAAACTGGGTCATCTGGTTGTGTAGCCAGGAAATCAGACCACTAATCAAGAGAGGTGATCTATATTGTATATATGTTTATTAAATTAATAATTTGTCTGGAAATAGTATTGCCCAAAATATACCGCATGCAGCGTTCTGAAATCTTACATTTAGTAGGCAATGTGCACGAACGTGTTCACTTCGAAAGAGGAATTTCACCATTTTGATTGAATTCTTTTAACAAGTTAAAAACCGTGTCAGAAGTCATAAAATGAGAAGTATTTTTTCTGTTTGTTTGAATCAAAGCAAACCCTTGCAATACATTGCATGGTTATTCTGGACCTCACCGGATGGACTCTTCTGCTATTATTTAATATGTCCTACACTTTCATCATAAAAGTACTAATAACATACATGATATATATGTTATCTAATCATATATAAATACCAGCATGAACTACCCAGCCTGACCCGGGATGAATAATTTATAGTAAAGGTAGTAAAATGTTAAAAAGGGTAGAAATCAAATATAGTTAAAACCTTTTTTAGACCAAAGATAAGTAAAATTGGTAAAAAATGTAAAATGATTAAAAGAATAAAAAGGTTTAATAAGGTAAAGGGGAAATAAGGGAATAAAGATAATTATTTAAGGGTATAAAGGGTAAAAAGGTGTACCAATTACAATAGGGGCAAATAGGGTACGAATCAAATATAATCAATTTTTAAGCATAATTCAACAATTTTCAGTAACACCTTTCACCCCATTTAATTTTTTTTACCTATATTGCACTACTTGCCTATTTTAACCTTTTTAAAACATTTGTCTTTTGGCACCTTTGGTCTTTATTGTACTTTTTACCCGCTTTACTCCTTTTATCTCGTATATCATTTTTGTTATTTTTACCCTTTTCGCTATTTAGGCACATGTGACCCTAATTGACTTTAAGGCACAGTTAATAATTTTTGCCCTTTATGGCCATTTGGCACTTTTTACCATATCTTATCTGTTTTCCGTGTTTTATATTTTTCCTGCGTTTAGCCCTTTTTACCCTGTTTTGCCCTTTTTCAAAATTTATTACCTTACACTGTTTACACTTTGAATACATTTACTTTAACTTTTTACAAATTTGACATTTGTTTATATTTACTTTTTACATTTTTTTTTTGCACTTTTAAACCTTTATACATTAAGCTATCGGCTATGCCCGAGAGAAATATTTCGGGGCAAAAGGGCTGATAGTAGCAAACAAGATCAAAATTAAATTTAATATTTTTTTAAAAGGGAAAGTAAGAAGGGGATGAAAGTGTACAAGTATAATAAAAGATAATAAGGGGAAATAGTAAAAAATGTAAAAAGAAAAAAAGTACATCAAACAAAAATTGTATAAATATTAAAGGGGTAAAAAAACATACAGAAAAGTAATTTTCTATAGTAGTTGTATCAATTTTAAGTACCTCCGCTTCCTGGGCCTAAATTTTGAAACTCGTTATGTTTAAACGTGATTCGGCTATCCTGGAACGTCTATTAAATAACAAGTCAAACTTCCAATTTATATCACAATAAAAGCTGTTTTTTTTTAAATATTATTTTTAAGAATCTTAGGAAACTCCCCTGCCTCAATTACTTCTTCTACATTTTTTAATTTAACGATAAGACCTTAATGTTTGGTTGTTTTGGGTGGTTCTTATGCCCACCTGAGAAATTTCAATCCTCTAACTCTCTGAAAAGTATTTAAACTATTTTAACTTGGGGCATTTTGAAAAATACCTTTTTATCAGCCACCTTTATAAATATTAAATATTCATTTTGTTACTAAAGTAATCCCTCTACATTCCTGGCAAAGTCAAATTTTCTTTCTCATCTGAAGATTTATTATGGCCTAACTCTTCTCCCCCTTACTTATGTCCCTAATTTAAAATCTATGATATTTTAGAGTTATTTAGAGTATTCCTTATACATTATTTTCAAGTTTCACTTATATACCAAAAGAAAAAGTCGTTTGTTCTATTGTCCACGCGGATGTTTTCAGAGTATCAACCACTCTTGTTCAATGACCTGTAACGAAGATTTTGACTTTCACCGCACATCTGCTAAGCGGTCTATTTTGGTATTTGATATTTGTTGTTTTCTACAAGTTGTGCAACACGGGCATGGCCGGTTCACAGAATCGGTTACAGAAGTATGTGACACATTCGGGAGAAGGTCATCACTACCAGTCTACTTCCGGTACCCGCTCATTTAC
This sequence comes from Timema shepardi, assembly GCA_902151425.1. Lineage (NCBI taxonomy): Eukaryota > Metazoa > Arthropoda > Insecta > Phasmatodea > Timematidae > Timema > Timema shepardi. Next base: position 111,672 of record CABFVX010002498.1, read on the forward strand.
CCCCGGAAACTAGTTACTAATACATTATCTTCTAATATGGTTTATTCTTTATCCACACATGATTATAATTAAGATTTAAAATAAGTATTGGCGTACTATATATACTAGCTTTCACTTTCAATATTCACTACACTGTATATTTTATTTAATATATGTTTTAATTAAAACTAATTCATGAATTTATTAATTGTGATGAGTTTTTGTTATTTTTCCCACCCAGTCTCACTTGATTTACATATTAATTAAGCTAATGTGTTATAGCTGATGAGGGTTGGGTTTAAATGAAATGCACCTGCATTTGTATGAAGAGAAAAAAGTGTGTAAAACATTTATGAACATTTATATTATATAAAAAAATATTGAAGAATGAAACCTGGATATTGGAATTGAATACGTGACCTTTGGCTTAGTGTGCCAATTCCTCTAACCACTGAGCTATCAAGTAGTCGTTCCTTAGCCAAGGTCACTCTTCTCACATATTATAAGGCAGAGTCTATGATGGACGTGTGGAAACCGTAAGCTACATATGAGTGATAAATTAAGATCACGAGCTATCAGATAACGCAGCCACATCCGACTGTGTAAGAAATTACCCTGGGCACGGTATTACTCCTGGATAACTCAGTAGTTAGAGTTTTATTGTACTAAGCCAAAGACCCCAAGTTTGATTCCCATTTACAGGTGTCAATTTTTAATTAAAAATAAACGGTACTAAGTTCCTCACGTATTTGATCACTTTATTGATTAAAAATGGCGATATCAAAACAAAACTCGTGATATATGTGAAATATGCATACAAATATGAGTAATTGGCTCTAAAAATATAGTACTTTAGTCTCCTAAAACTATAC
>CABFVX010002499.1:0-13992 GCA_902151425.1 Timema shepardi
CATTACACATTAGCGTAAGTGCGTATAACCCGAACGGGTAGTAAGACGCGGTAATAATAATAATAATAATAATAATAATAATAATTTGCAAAGGATGTACAAAGTACATGGTTTATCTTTAGAAGCAAAGATGAATAGGAATGAATATGTTTAAAAAAAAGTTGTTTATGTAATGATGAAAAAATAGCTTGTTTAGTGTTTACTTACATCTTATAACATTAGACACTATACTAATATTTAAAAACCCGCTTCGGTAGCAGCGTGGGCTAGTGCATTAATCTCATGTTGGAATGGACTGCCGAAGACGGGGAGATCGGGGTTCGAGCCTGGTCGGGTGCATTGAGGATATTTGCCTAAATGGTTTTTCACTCTTCCTCCGTGCAAATTCGGATGCACTTCTCTGATTTAACCCTTCATAATCCCTAACCCATTAATGTAATCAGTACATATGCGTATTACCTGAACAGGTGATAAGACGCGCCGCTAAAAAATGTTTTAAAAGAGTTGTATTTGAAAATGATTTAAAATAAGTTGGCCTAGCCTGCCTGATATATCAATCTGTAAAACTCACATTAGAAAATATTTAACGAAACTGTATATTTTACCTGTCAATATTTGTATTAGGGATGCCTCAAAATTGCCTAGGCCGCATTTTTATTTTTGAACGGAAGAATACATTTAATTTAGAACCAATAACGTATTTACATTTTTCAGGTTCATTTAGTAAACCATAATATGAATTGTGAAATAAATATAAAATAGGATATTACATGTTTTTACTTTCGAAAACTAGCAATAAGCAGCGTCAAATTACGATATTTTCATCTTCACAGCTCAGACTAATTTGGTTTAATTTTGCTAAATAAATGTCGAATTTAATCGACTAAACTAAGGGCACGGAATGAGAAAGGTGTGCTTTAAGAATTTTAGTGTTTGCTTGAAGAATGTATTTAAAATTGCATAAAATGTAGACCAAATATGTATACATCTTTTATATATAATAGGTATCATGATTTATAGCCGGACTATCAGAAATTTTCTACACTATTAAAGTGGGGTGAGGAAGATAGAATTTAAAGAAGTTGTAACCGTATTTACGTTGAAGAGTGAGAAACTATTTACTAAAATATAACCCGCCTCGGTGGCGTAGTTGGCTAACGCGCTAGTCGTGTTGAACTCGACTGCTGAGGACGGGGAGATCGAGGTTCGAATCTCGGTCGGGTGAACTGGGGGTGGGGGGTTGTTCTAAATGGTTTTCCACTCTTCCTCCACGTAAATGCGGGTTCACTTCCTCTAATTCACCCTTTCCAATTCCTAATCCATTATCGTAATTAGTACTTAAAGCGTGTAACCCGAACGGTAGTAAGAAGCGGTGCTAAATCTTCTTATTATTATTATTACTAAAATATACCCGGATGGTATTATAACACCGTCAGGCAAACTGGACTAAACGAGCTTGCTGCATTTGTCCGCGTGCCCACCGATGATATTCAGTCGGTGTTAAACTCCCGCAAATAGAATCACATTTAAGGGTTTTCATAACTGTATGAGAACACCTTGTATATAAATGTTTCGTTGAAGCGGACACGAATGATTAGCTAGCGTACTCTTTGTCTCCATATCCGCCTGTGGAGAACGCCAGGTAGCCAGGCGCTTCGTGACTTAATTAGCTAACACGTGACTCTGACAGGTAATCTTCGAACATAAACTTAGCGCGAAGTTTTACTGTCGGAGCGTGCCAGCTACAAATAAATACACACACTCGCAACAAACACGCCTGGCTAGATCACTAAGAAATAAGATTTCTCTTTGTATTGTTCTCTTTATAACTTTCGCTCTCTTTCGTTCTTTCTTTGTCACTTTTGCTTTTAACTTCTTTTTTACACTTTAATTAGCTTTTATTTTTCTTTATCTATTTGTTCTATTTCTTTCTTTACTCCTGTCATTTGTGTTTCTTTATTTCCTTATGGACAGGATAACCCTTGCTGGTGGGCACATGGCTTAAACGACAAGCTCATTTGGTCTGGTTTGTCACTTATGTGGTTGTTGAGGCTTAAATACGACTATTGTGCACTGAGGGTGATTTTTTACTTAAATTGTTCCCCACTCTTCTTCCACGCAAAAGCAAGCATATTTCATCTAAAACTCTATCTTACTTATCTTTACCCTTTGATGTAAAACTTTGGATATACAAAACAATAATTCTACCGGTTGTTCTACATGGGTGTAAAACGTAATCTCTTAACCTTACACGAAGAAAACATTTTATGATGTTCGAAAACAAGGTGCGTAGGAGAATATTTGATCCAAAAAGAAATAAGGCTACTGAGAGTGGATGAGGTTACATAATTATGAGTTTCATACCCTTTGCTCATCACAAGGCATTGTTAGAGTAATCAAGTATCGTAAATCACGGTGGCCAGGACATTCAATATGAATGGGGGATTCTAAAACCTTGTTCAAAGTACTGACTGGCAAACCAGTTGGAAGAGACGATTGGGAAGACCTAGACGCAGATAAGAGGGTAACATCAGAATGGACCTGAAATAGATAAGGTATAATGAGGTGGACTGGATAGAACTAGCTCAAGATAGGGAACGGTGGCGTAGTTTTGTAAGTTTGGTAGTGTGTCTAGTGCCATAGAGTAAGCAAGTACGTAAACATTGTGTGTGTGTGTGTGTGTGTGTGTGTGTGTGAAGCAAGTACGTAAACATTGTGTGTGTGTGTGTGATTTAAAAGATTTTATTTTTTATTTCCCCCAAGGCTATCTGTGTGTGTGTGTGTGTATATATATATACACACACACAGATAGCCTTGGGGGAAATAAAAAATAAAATCTTTTAAAAAGATTTTAAAAAAATTACAAACTTTTTGGTTGACATTATTTATATTTTACTGTGTCATTAGTATAAGTGTATTTACGTTAATACTTATTATCTATCAAAAGAAACAGCTGAAAATCACATGACTTAACATACTAATGCATAAAGGTGGATTTAATAATATTTTTAACTATTGTATATTATTCCCATCATACTTCTAGACAAACACATGGTAAGAAGGGTGGAACAGGTTCGAATTACTAAAAAGCAGAAGTATATTTTTCAATGTCAATACAAATAAGATATATAGCTGTCAAACGAGCTCACTTTTGAAAATAAATTCCTTCTCCGTATTCTCTTCAGTAAATTTATTGGTACACAGGCGCTAAGTGTTTAATAAAGATAATTTAAACGCGCTTTAAATATAGTTTTGTTAAGGCAAGATTTAATGCCGGTGGCGAATTATTTACCCGTTTGAAATGACCGCCACTCTGAAGGTGAGCGAGTGGGCTTTCCTTCCAGTGTCGAGGCTTGCAGTTTGCTTATAGGTAAGAACGGGGCAACTTTCTCTCCATTTATAAGAACATTCCCAACCTGCCCCATGTTCTGACGTTAAAAACTCTTTTTTAAATATAATGCTTATCTTTAAAATCTTTGAATGCTCATTGCAAGATTGTTATTGTTAATTATCATTTGTCACTTGATAAAATGTACGGTATTAATTTGGTTCTAAAAAGTCACCCCTTGTTTCAAAAATGTTGGTATTTTTTTGTGTAAAATAAGGTTGGACACACACACACACCTATACCCTGATTTTGATAGAAAGAACATTTTAGAAAATAGACAATTTTTGCAGGCAACATTGCTAACATTTTATTGTATCATTAATACTATTTTATAGGTATTGATACTATCTATCAAACATGAAGGTTGTAGCTCATATGGCTTGACTTATGAATACATCAAAATGGTTTTAGTAACTGTTTTAGCTGTTATTCATACCAGAATCCAACTATATAACATCGGTTAGCGTTAGAACCTCAATACTGTAATTTACCCCAATAACTTGCCAGTGGCGTATTGGTCTTAAAGGTGACCTGGTGGTCTAGGGGTAAGGTGTCAGACTTCTATGCTGGCGACCGGGGTTCAATCCTTGGTCCCGGCAAAGATTTATCTGATTACCAAACCCTTCCTTCACCTCTGACAAGACATCTTGTGAATGTGAGGAATGCCAGGCCTCCACCGTGGTTCGGATTCCACGTTAAACTGTAGGTCCTCCATTTCATCTCACAATCACCCTACCATTACACATTAGCGTAAGTGCGTATAGCCCGAACGGGTAGTAAGACGCGGTGCTAATAACAATATTGGTTTTAAACCCTGGCAGGGTGTACGGGGTGTAGGTTTTCCCCTTATTTTGAATTGTGTTTTCCATCTCCTTTCTAGCTACCTAATACCGCTCTACCTCTACTTAATATTATTTTATTTCGTCGTGTCTCAGTACCGGTTTAAGTTAGACGCATGCATTAATTACGTTAATAGAATATAGATGAACAAATTAGAGTTTAAGTTAAAATGAGTCCGCATTTGCGTGAATGGATAATGGGAAACCATCTAGGAAAAACCACTCACAGTACACCTGACTGGTATTCGAGCCTCGGCCTCAGCAACACAGTCAATCCAATCGGGTGTGACGCGTGAGACCATGGGACCACCAATGCGGGTCATAATAAATTAAGCCTATAATTTTATTAAATCTGGTGTTCAAAACTTACGAAATTAAAAAAAACTAACTAAATTAAAATAGGTTTAATATCTACCCATATCGGTGGGCACGGGGACTAAATATCAGGCTCGTCTAGTCTATTTTGCTGATAACAGTAAGGTTGAGGGTGTATGGCTCAAAACTAATAATATAGTATATATATATATATATATATATATTTATATTAGTATTAGTATGTCTTCTTAAACCAAACTTGGATCAGTGTATTAAATATAGAATAAATGTGTATTTTAAACACAGTACATACTCAAAGTTTGAAATTTTGTTATCTAATGCAACCATTTTTAGAATAACTAAATGACGCGAAGATTTTATGTTTGGAATATTAGAAGTATTTGAGGAGGTTTATTAATTGAAATAAATATTATTTCAATGAACCTTCAATTAATAGCGTAAAAAATTGCCAAATAAGTGCAATAAATGGAGGAATTAAATTATTTAATGCTGACTTTTTTTTAACTTTATAATGAACTTCATTCACTTTAATATTTAATCTGAGACTCATGAAAATTGATACGAGTTGTGGTGCTTCATATTTTGCACCCGGATTTTGAAAATATATCTGATACAACTCCGCCAAGCCGAAACAGAACAGCCTGGTCTGAGTATAGCAACAACTCATCCCTTCTCACTCAAAGTCACTACAGTAGCCCCGTGGCTTCTTTGGTGCTGACTGACAGCTCACAGCTGACTTCTGACAGTCAACATTTAGGTATATACATGAATTTTGACTGTCAGAAGTGACAGCTGCTAAACACATGTTTTTGTAGATCATATGGTTCGGCGTAGGGATACATAATTTGGTCTGGTAACTTTTCAAAGCCGTCAGCTATCAGACAGCACCAAAGAAGCCATGGGGATACTGTAGCTGTGTGTACTTGAAACCTTAAATATGTCGCCAGTGGTTTTGGCATGGTTTTGGTATGTTTGTACAGCTTATCGCCCTGACCCATCACCATCTCTCTTTACAGATTGTCACCTGGTTCTCCACAGTTTTCAAGTCAGTTTATCAAGTGCTACTGTTGATGAAATGATTTTTTTTCCCAGTGTGGCTGAGTGTAATTGCATTTAATGTATTTAGGGATGTGTGAAGTGTATTAATTGTGGAAAAAAAAATTTTTTTTTTAAATGACCCCACAAAAGTTTAAAGATGGTAGAAGATATGTAAAAGGCAAAAGGAATAAGCATTCCAAGGCAATGAAACGCTTTTACGAAGAAATTCAGAAAGCCCGAACCGCCAATAAGTTGATGAAATGACTTCAAACCTATATTATGTTATTGAACTTAAATAATTAACTTCTTTTGAAAATTCTTCTTTAATCTGGAACCAAATCCAAAACGTTTAACATAGCACGTCAATATCTTACCACTGAACTATCTAGGGCTAATCTTGTGTTAGGGTAATTTAACGCTAATATTTTAAGGGTTGGTTGGTAATAGATATGTAAAATCATCGGCCATTTAATAACAATCAGAAACACACTCCATCGTTGATCAATGGTAGCTTTATGCTGCCGCTTGAACAATTTTAATTAATTTTAATTGGTTTCTTGGGTATAATTTGTAAAGCAGAAGTCACCAACCTTTATTTAGCTGCAGACTACGTAAATGTTTTACCAAATCGCTGTAAACCACTTATTAACTATTTAGGTTAGCAAACAATTTTAAGAAATATTTTTTAAGAATGACCTTGAAAAAAGATAATACGGCTTGGAATGAAAGCCTATATTTGAGTTGCGTTAATATGTATGCACAATACTTGTGCATTATGTTAGATAAATAAAGATAGATTTCTTTTTAGTCGTATTGGCCATGAGATGAAATTTGTAGGTTAATATAATATCTCTTCTCATATATAATTTGTTTAGCCCGTTTCCGGTAGTCGAAATTATGAGGAAATGACTGATGGATGATGATTATGAGGAAATGATCTTGACAAACGACCACTCATTTTAACGGTTAGAAGTCCAGGATGTCGGGAAAAATAGTAGTTTTCCACTAAAACCCGATTTCCAAAGAGAATTTTCAGTTTTTCATTCTGTGTTTAATCATTATGGAAACATTTATTTGCTGCGTGGCTGTAAATCTCTAAATAAACTATTAATCTTGGCTAAAAATAATAACTCAATCTTCATTAATTGTTGGTCCGAACACATCACAATTTTCTCTGGATGCTGATCATAACACAGCTAAATTGAGATGCCTAAACTGGGGATACATTTATTTTTTATTGGAATGTTATTGATAATTGGAATTTAAATCAATAATATTGATTATAATTTTAAAATTGAAAGATTTAGTGGTTAAGCCCGTGAAAAAATTGGTCACCGTTTTGTTTCGGGCATGATAAAATTATTATTAAATATGTTTTGGTATGTATTGGATGCCCAAGAACAATAAAATTATTTTGAATAATGTTTAGAAAAATATCCATTTTAACAAGATATGTGTGAGTTTTAGTGTTTATTTTTTTCTCATATAATGGGTTTTTATATTCAGTTTAATCAAATGATGGGTTTTTATGTTCATTTTAACAAATTTATAGTAACACAGAAAAAATATATGAGTTAAGCTCTGTTTTCATTTTAACCGCTTAATTTTGAGGGTATATTTAAAATTAGTAATGTTTTGTGTACCCCATGTATCTTTTCACATTCTTACGAATAGGCCTACAGTAAGTTCACTTATGTTTTCATGTTGCTAATTAATTTTGAGGGAATGATATATAAAATGTTTGAGTACCACATCTATATTTTCACATTCTCTCTCTATCAGAATCTCACTCTCTCACACACTTTCCTTCACACACAAACTATAAAACACACTCTTTAATATAGTATTATCTCGTTCTCTCCCACACGTTATCCCTCCCTCTAGCTCTCACACATGCTCTACACTCACATACATGCTCTATCACACAATTTCTCTCACATTATCTTTATTATACTCTCTTTATTTCTCAAACTCTTTCGCTTTCTCTTTCTCAAATGCTCTCTATCTCTTAAACGCTCTCTCAAACTCCCTCTATTTCAATGGCTCTCTCTCAAAATCTCAGACTAAAATTATCTATCTCACTCTCACAAACACACTGACTCAAACTGTCTATTCAATCTCACTCTCTTAACTTCACTCTCTAAATTTCTCTCAAACTTACTTTCTTTCAAACTCCCTCTCTCACTTTATCTTTATTATTCTTTCTCTCAAACACACACTCTCTTTCTTTAACTCTCGCTCTAACTCTTTCACAATCAATTTTCTCTATGAACTAATCTCTCCATACTAACTTTATCTTTGAACTCTTTCTCCCATACCCTCACATTTTCTCTCTCCTTCACGCAATATCTCTCCCAGAATTTTACATGCTTTATTTACCTCTCTCTCTCTCACACACACACACACACACACACACTATTTCCCTCTTCTAGCAGTATTTCTCTCTCTAACACATACACATACTCTCACTATCACTCGCACACACTCCCTCGATCTTCCTCAATTGCTCATTCTGTCTCCTACGCTCACTTTCTCTCACCTCACACTCACTCTCACTCGCTCATTTTCACTCACCCACACACTTACAAAATAACAAATTCAAACATACTCTCATTTTCACAATCACATTTTATCACACTATCATATATCTTATATATATATATATATATATATAATTTGATAAGCCTGTTTCCAATAATAGAAATTACGAGGAAATGACTAAACAGATTTTGACAAACGAACACTCATTTTAAATATTAGGGAATCAGGATACCGGTAAAAATAGTGTCCTAAAACTAAAATCCAATTTTCCTAGCGAACTCTCAATTTTTTTCTTCTGTGTGGACAGTGTACCATCATTCTTTATTTAAATCCCCATGGAAACCATGATTTGTGTGTATTGATAAATAAAATATTTGTATTTGTTTAAAAATATTATCAGCTTAATCGTTAGGTACTTGAATGGTTTGTGCAACTTAGAGATATAGATCTGGGAGAGGGGTAATTTTAAAGTTCCTATCGGGGCATGAAGAGGGAAAATATACGTTTTGAATCAAATTACACACCGAAAACTATCTAAGTAAAGTCGATAGCCCTTGACAAGTAAACTTTTAACCAAAAAGTGAGTGAGGGCTTATTATAGAGATTCTTTCCCGATAATAAGCTTAAAATACATTTTAGTGCAATAATCTCCAGCCATCGCTGCAACTACCAACTAGTTAATGTATAATGTTACTTTTTACCGTCTCACACCTCTCTGGTTGAGAAAAAAATAGTAATAAAAAAAAAATCAAACTAGAGATTTTGATGAATGTCAACGTTTCATGACCTACTAAATCTGAAACAGCGTTTGTTTTTTAAACAATGTCAGTCTGTAGCTCTGACTAGACACGAAACTATTTTACCAATTGGGCTAAAACTTGGGATATGAGGTTTTAATAAAGTCATTCAGTTTTTTTTAAATGATCTATTCAATCCTAAAATTAATGGTAGTATTTTATTTACTTAGGAGTGGAAAGAGAAAAAAAAAAATTATATCCAACTCGACTCGATTAAAATTCGTATATAATATGTATTGTTTAATCTTAAAACAAAATGGAAGTTGTCATTTCCTCATGAAAATACACTCAAGGAAACTTTCAATTTTTATCGTATTTCCGGCTCATCCGTATTATCCGGTTCATTCCAGTGGCGGAGTCCATGGCCGATGACGAGTTCATGAAACACAAAAATTACAAAAATAAATATTAGTCCTGAAACGCTCACTTCTGCAACAGCAGAGTGGCGCAGGATGTGTACCACCCCCCTTCTCCTCTACTGGACAAGGGCAGGGGCACATGTACAATAAAGTAAAGAGGGCAAAAAAAAATGATTAAATTGCAGAAGAGCGTTAGGACCACATAAACATTGATAGGCCTTCACTTGGACCTATTCAAAAATTTGTCGTCATGAACCCTTCTCAATCATCACCCGTTACTATACGTTATTACTCAAAGGGAAAGGTACGAAAATCTTTTGTGTTATAACAAAAATACTTTAAACCTGTCATAGTAAATTAAAGATAGCAAGTCTAATAAATAAATATTTATTTAAGAAAAGATTAACAATAAATATATATATGAATATATGCATACGGGTAACAATAGATAGTTAAAAGAAAAATACATAAATATAAAAAGGAGGAATAGGGTTATGCCCATTACTATACAGTGGTGCTGTTGCCATAGCAACCTTGTCCTAACAATTACATTTATGATTACAAAAAAGTAGCGTACGACCCCTCAACGGGCCTCAGTGGCAACCCGCAGTGCGCTACAGACTAAACGTCCGCATTTTACAAAAGGATAGTTTCGTATGCTTTATAGTTACAATATATAAGCATAAATTTTTATGGCAACCAAAAAAAGGAGAAAGTAAATGACTTATTTAGTCTTAACCCAATATTCAACAAACAAATTTAACCGTATGGGCCATCAAATATTCCCATACTACCCAGGCATTCGCCTTCAAAAGGTAAGTTATGGAACTTAAAAAATAAAAAAGGTCCCTCATAGTTTCAAATCATGTTACCAAGCCGGAAGGGCAAAAAACCTCAGTAATATAGTTAACGAATAATAAACAACATTACGCCATGTTTGATCTACGTAATTTGTCATTCCTACAATATAAAAGAAAATACAGATGAAAGCCAAAAAGCAAATTTTGTATGTACTGGCCAAAAAAGGAATTTAGACCTAACCTACAATTTACCAATAAATCTTTAACAAATTTCCAAAGAGTAATTTTGAATAGTACGGCCGAAATTGAATTTGTACCTTGGGAAAACTCCCATCCTGTGATAAGTGTCCAAGACACGGATGAACCAAGAAGTGCCCATTGAGACACACGACATCAGTTTATAAGCAGTTTTTCTCTGAGGGGAGGGGAACATAGGGGAAAACAAAAAGAACATAGGAGAACATTCACATCGAACAGAGGGACAGGGGCGGTAAAGAACAAATAGGTCATTGGAGAGACGTCTGGAACATCACGTGATCACCACATGATCGCTTCCCATGAAGCAACGCGAAAATAACACGCTCACAATGCCACACCTCTAATGTTTTTCAGTTACGTCTTTTCACTCGGGGCGAGAACAATATGCGCGGGCAGGGATGTTTGTTGACAAGACTTCACACACAGAGACCGAGAAACGGGGCACTTTTGGTGAGTCCAGTTATGTTCACTCTTCGTGGTTGTAGAATTAGTGTTATTTTACTCATATTTTCTTCTTGCTTGTAACGTAGATTTCAAGCAACGTTACAAATGGAAGTTGTCATTTCCTCATGAAAATACACTCAAGGAAACTTTCAATTTTTATCGTATTTCCGCACCTCTTTGAGATACGAAATAACTAATCATTTCAAAAATGAAGGCATATTAAATATAAAAATCATTATTTGAAGTATATATTTATAAAACCAATAGTTTCCGAAATAAGTATATATATATGTGTGTGTGTGTGTGTGTGTGTGTCTGTCGTAGGTGAATGGGAAAATCTGGCCTATTGCATAAGGCGCCCTCAATTTACAACGAGCCAGCTTAATTGGAAAATAATAGTATATTTGCTTATCAGCCCGATAACTTTTAGGCTTATTGCAATACGCCCAAGATAGTGAAGGCTTATTAAAAAGTCTACAGCAGAGGTTCCCAAACTGTGGGACGTACAGTTCTTCCCGATGGTATCCCGAGAGAATCCAAACAAAATAAATAAATTAAAGTTGTAAAAAAGTATACCATCGGGAAGAACTGCACGTTCCACCGTTTGGGAACCTCTGCTGTAGACTTTTTAATAAGCCTTCACTATCTTGGGCGTATTGCAATAAGCCTAAAAGTTATCAGGCTGATAAGACAATATACTATTATTTTCCAATAAGCCTGGCTCATTGTAAATTGACAGTGCCTTTTGCATTCAGCCAGATTTGCCAAATTACCTATGACGTATATATATAATGTCTATCATCTCGTTTCAAAAATATTACAAGCTTTAAGTAAATATATCTCTTTTATTTACAGTAGCGAGAAAGTCTATGCTGTGCAACCACTCCACTTTAAAACAAAAAAAAAAATAGCCCTTTTGCACACAAAAAAATAATATTTGTTTGTGGATATAACTTATAAAAAAAATATCATGCTAGAAAATTACGAAGCTTAGCTCCGTCGGTAGTGCGTCCACCTACGGAGCTAAGGGCCCGGGATTGATCCTTGGCATGGCTGAGAACGGTATCATTGTTGGAATGTGGGTGTACCCTTTCTCAATTGTGAATTGACGGCCGGGGAATTGATTTTTGTGTCTGTTATATATATAAGATTAGAGTAATTAGTACAAAGGCGTATAACATGAGCCGGTAGTTAGACAAGTTGCGTTAAAATAAAAGCTTAAAAAATAATAGCACCGATAGCCTAAAATGGCATCACGTAACAATTTGAGAGCCACTACTGTATTAGCTAGGTTCAGGTTACAGACATGTCCAGATGGACACTAACAAGCTGTGCGTTTGTGCACAGAATGTCCACATCAATATTCCACCTTCCCCTTTCCCGCACAATCATAATCTCTTTTTTTGTCCTTTCTCATTATGTTTTTTAAATGTATTCTCTCCTCTTTGATGTTCAGACGTAACGAATTAGTTTTATAACAACTATCGAAACATAGTTTGTAAGTCACAAGTCGATTCCCGTCTCCAGATGTCATTTTATCATTTAAATAATATGTAGATGAGGCTATAACCGTAATTAACAAATACTTATATTTGACATCATGTAGAGATAGTGTTTTGAATACTTTAAATACTTAATCTATTAGTTCGGTATATCTGAATATAGCACACTTAGTGTAATTAATATTTTTATTTTTTAATAACTACACAAGTGCGCTAATAATGAGAAATATCTAAAACAGAGGTAATGTAGCCACATTTTTGTGGAGGGACAAAGGAAAATTATTCAGAAAGATGCGCCCTGTGTTTACCCATTCTGGATTTGAACCCTGACCACCATTCATCGTTAAAATAAACTAAATGAGCTTAGTGTTTAAATAAAGTTAAGGTTAAATTTAAAAATGAATCGACGGTTTAGTTCGGTCCCGGGTTGACCTGGTGGTCTAGGCATGAAGTGTCAGACTTCTGTATTGGGGGTCCGGAGTTCAATCCTCAGTCCCGGCACAGCTTTATCTGATTGCCAAACCCTTCACATCTGATAAGACGTGTAATTATCACAACTTGTGAATGTATGGAATGACAAGCCTCCACCGTGGTTCAGATTCCACGTTAAACTGTGGGTCCTTCATTTCATCTCACAATCACCCTACCATTACACATTAGCGTAAGTGCGTATATCCCGAACGTGTAGTAAGACGCGTGGATGATGGTGATGATAATAATAATTGTTCGGTCCCTGACTTACAATTTTTTATTCATAATAATCAGAGAAGATTGCTAATCCGCCCCCTCCCCAACCCCCTACCCTATCCAAAACTTCAGCCCAATACTTTCCACTCACTCCACCGCTGGCGAAGATAGGTTTCACTAAAAATAAAAGTTCCGCAGTGTCAGGGATCGAACCTAGTGTCCCTAAATCAGTATAAAACATGCTATCGATTGAGCTAAGCTGTCGCACTATCTGTACGTTAAATAAATCTGTAAATTATGCTCTTGTAGTATTCTTGGTTTAGAAAGCAATAATAATAATAATAATAATAATAATAAGGTAACCAATAATTATTTGAGGAGTATGAGATTCTAACATATAAGTAGTAATGCAGCCTACAAAATACATCATTTATTTGTTCTTGAAATTAACTTGGAAGGAACAATAACTGTTGGCTTACTGCAAAACATAAATGTTTAGAAGATGCATGAATGTTAACTGCATTAGAAACTGTCAGTATTTTGCTAGTGCATGACTTGATGAAGTGAATAATGTGTTCCAACCCTCCTTTTAGACAAGCGCCATTTAACTATTTTACTCTATACGCGAACATTCGCGGCCAGCCAGCACACACTGTACTAACTATTTACTAAAATGTTTGAGTGCCAGGAAAACTTTACTGTTTCTTGGATAACCTTCATATAGTCAATCTTAAATCAATAGGACAACGAAAGAGTGTTTAAAGCACTTTTTGAAGGTACGGTTTTTTTTAGCACCGCGTCTTACTACCCGTTTTGGTAATACACCTAAGTAATAATTACTCTAATGGGTTAGGAATTGGAAAGGTTGAAGCTAGAGGAAGGGAACCCGCATTTGCGTGGAGGGAGAGTGTAAAACCACTTAGGAAATACTACCCGAGTTCACCCGAGCGATATTAGAAACTCGATCTCCACATCCTTGTCAGTCGAGCTAAGCAGTAAACTA
>CABFVX010002499.1:15813-98984 GCA_902151425.1 Timema shepardi
GATGAGATTTTATCTTTTTTTTTTTGTCCACCTGGAAATAATATAAAATATTTTAAATTAGGATTAGGACCCTTAAATTACAGAAGTTTTTTTAAACTCATATTCTTACAAATAAAGTAAACATCTTTTAGAGTTAATCTGTTATCTAAGTTACATGTGTGGAATATAATAATTAATCATTAATAAATTTATTATTGTCTATAAACGGTAATGAAGATTCTGGAAATGGGGAGACGTGCTTTATGTTTCCACCAATCAATGTGGGCAACAGTGCCCAAATAACGTTTGACGTGGTTAAACTTTTAATAGCAAAAAAAAAACCCAGCCCGTATGTTAATGAGAGCAAACATAATTAATTAACTTAGTATGTAAATATTAGTTATTAACTGTATCATTATCAGAACAATAAAGTAAAATTAATTTATTAAATCAAACCATTCGGGCATCGCTAAAAGACATAACCCCTCCCCCATCACTCCTTCCCAACAGTCAAGAAATAATTTAACGACTTAAGGCCTTCTCTAACTTAGGTGTTGGGCGTAGCTAGGCAAACTATTCTGCAGTCATGTGTGGAGGAATATCATACCTCGCGAGCTCAGTGAATTAGAAGTTTCTACCTTTCAATCCGACGGAGTGTACATAAATATATTTTGGGGAGTGTATTCCTTTCTGTGTTTTGAACAATAATACACTCCTTTATTTTGGTTTATTGTGAAAAATTTGAGTGGTCCGAAGGATCAGATGTGTGCATTCGCGTGGATTTTTATACGTTCCATCGATTGACTGGAATTGCAAATCTGCCAATAAGCTCGACCCACTGTACTCATTAATACATTATCTTTTCATCCAACATCGGGGAGGTTCAGGCCTTTTTCTATCTTAGTTTTAGTGAATATATATGAAGCTACTTGCTACTTGCACATGCGTACTCATCACAACACCGATATTGAATCACAACTGATCATGGTGAAAGGGAGGGGGGTATATATGAGACTACCAGTTATGGGAACACGTTGGGAGAATGTTTGCAAAAGGTTTTGTTTAAGTTTAGACACTCCAGTCACAGATATTATAACAGCGAACACTTTCTTTATGTTCACTAACATATTATGTTCTTGTCTGGACCCGGCTCAAGACGTTCTGGAAACTACTCCTGGCCTGAACATGGAAACCCTTTGATGTGGTGGGCAAAAACCGACAACTGGTGGCTCGGAAAAACATCCACAGGGTTCGTTTCGTTGTTCTATTCTAGTCTGTACAAGGCTTAATAAGCTGCGTACTTCCCGAGCAGGAAGTAGCGTTCTGTAGGACGTCCTATAGTGTATCACCATCGACACCTCATTCGCGGCAGACTCGTGGCTGTCCCAGACATACAGTAAGGCGCGTGGTTCTTGTCTTGTCCACATATAGCTATGGATAAGGCGCGAAATATATCACCGGTTCCAAGGTTCCCGTCATATTATTTTTAAGCCACGGGGCTGGGTGAAGCACTGACCTTCGTCTAACACACCAACAGCGTTTTCGGGAAGTTTCGAACTACAATCAACAGTCTTACTCCTGGGTGTATCGTTAGACGAAATGCAGCACAATGTTATCCGGTGGGATTGACGGAAACGTAAGTAAATATACGTATATCTATCTATCTTAAATATATTACAAAGATTCAAAAATAAATTACATGTTAGCGCTGAGATGCTATCATTTAAAATGTTTTTAAAATTTGTACTTTAAACATTGAATCTGGGGATTAACTCACGAGTCACTTTCGTTAAGAAAGTATCTCACACCACGGATAGCACCTGCTTAGGTTTAGGTAATACAGCTTGAACCAGGCGTCGCAACGCTAAGAGCTCCTGCGCACTAGCGGCATTGTCGTGCGGCATGGCTGCCGGAAAAAAAGAGATCGCGGCTAACAGAGCGCCCATGTCGCATTTGCTGGCTATTGAGTGCGTATAGTCAATCTCGCAGGTGCTATGTGGTACCTACCTCCTAAAAAGTGTAAAGAATAGAAAAATAACAAATCTTGGATGCACCCTATCGTGAAGTATCGTCAAGAACAGGGGATGATTAACAATTTTTATCAAGAACTGAAGTCGCATGTCGAAAGGTTTTTTTAATTATACCAAAATGTCTGCGAACTCCTAGATATACTAAATGATTCAGAGGACAGGATAAACCCATGAGAAAAAGCTTTTATCTAAAGGAAAAACTTATAGTGGCATTTAAGTTAGAATAATTCATAAAGTTCCTCAAGAAAAATACCATACTTTTTTATTTGGCTTCCCATAACATTCTGTACAAACCACTGGCCGCGCGGCTTCCATCTCGCGTGTGCACGGCTCGTATTCTCATTGGCCGCACCGGTATGGCAGGATATATTTAGACCAGGAAATTTTTAGGTAGTGGTTCTCTGTCAATACCGCCCTTTTTGTTTTTTTTTAATCTCTTTGTCAACGCCGCTATGTAGCTCCTAGGAAATCTTTAGACTAGGAAATTTTTAGGTAGTAGCTATTTGTTAATGCCGCCCTTAGGAATTGTGTGTGTGTGTGTGGACAAAAGTCAGACCTCAGAACAGATCAGAAATCATTTGTTAGTGTATCTTTTGGACGTTTATTAATTTGATTGCATAATTATTGTTAATGCAGTGTAATTTTAACGTAAGACATGGTTAAATGTAAGCGAAGGCTTATGCCTTAGTTTCGCCTTGTAAATAAAGACAATAATATATTAGGTTAGGTTAAGCTAGACTATGTTAGGCTAGGTGTCATATCTAGGTATGCCACTGCTCAAACCAGTATTAAATAAAGGTCCATCTAAATATTCATAGGCTTTTGACATAATAATTTGCTAATTAATTGTCTTGTTTCCCTTTTTAAGGTAGGATTAAAAAATAACGGTGTTTATGTGGTGAAGACTTTGGTAAATAACTAATGTGTGAGAGGTTGAATAAAGTTTAGTATGATTTTGGTAGGAAGAACAGTATAAGTTAGTTACAAAAGTTACTAAAACAATGTTAATATATTCATACATGAAGTTATATCATCTGCAGATGTTAATTTTGATAAATATTATCAATACCTATCAAATAACACAAATAACATAGTAAAATGTTATCAATGTTGGCCGCAAAGAAACATGTTTTGATTTTCTCTACTTTTCTTCCAACCAGAGTATAGCACTAATATCCTTAAACACTAATTTCCTAGTCAACATTGAGGTTATTAGACCTCTGTTGGGTGTCAGAGAGATGTTATTTTGAGTGGGTGCCGATGATGCACTAGAGTCCTTCTTGCATTCAGATTAGTAATATCCTGTACTAATGTTTTCTGCTTACACCGGCATTGGCCGCTAGTGCGCGGGGGGCTATTAGTGAGGTAGCCGGTGGTCTTCATTAGAAAGCAGTTGATTTTAGACTAGACAATATAATTATTTTGTTTACATATAAATATATATATTAACACTTTACTTTTTTTTTACTGATCTTAATTTCATTGTTGTCAAATGAAGAACGCAGAATGAAAACATTTATATAAGTTTTCTGTTTATAGCATAAACTTATATCTAAATTCCTGCATGCGCTGGTTGATTTTTTTTTCTGACGATAAAAACGTTAGATCTACGTTAAGAGATATGCTATGCTCTTTTTTCTTCTAATAGATGTAATGTAAATGGATTAAAAATTTGTTAACTTTTTCTTGTCTACAAATTGAAACTATTTCTTATATTCCCTAAAATAATTTTCAATACGCAAGTACAGTCTTAAATGGTAGTTACTATTAGTTTTAAGATGAATAGACATATAATATTAATCATTTATGATTTTGCAAATATTTTATATAGCACTGCGTCTTACTACCCGTTTGGGTTTTACGCTTATCTTAACTATTAACGTGATAGTCTAACAAAATAATAATAAATAAATAGGCCTAAATAAAAATATATTTGGTGATTGATATAGAGAATATTTCTGGTCACTTGATATTTTCTTTGTTCACATTAAGTGATTGATATAGATAATCTTTCTGATCATCTGATATTTTCTTTGTTCACAATGTTTAGGTGATTGATATAGAGAATATTTCAGATCATCTGATATTTTCTTTGTTCACAATGTTTAACTGATTGATATAGAGAATCTTTATGATAACCTGATATTTTCTTTGTTCACAATGTTTAAGTGATTGATATAAAGAATATTTTTGATCACCTGATATTTTCTTTGTTCACAATGTTTAAGTGATTGATATAGATAATATTTCTGATCACCTGATATTTTCTTTGTTCACAATGTTTAAGTGATTGATATAAAGAATCTTTTTGATCACCTGATATTTTCTTCGTTCACAATGTTTAAGTGATTGATATAAAGAATCTTTTTGATCACCTGATATTTTCTTTGTTCACAATGTTTAAGTGATTGATATAGATAATATTTCTGATCACCTGATATTTTCTTGGTTCACAATGTTTAGGTGATTGATATAGAGAATCTTTATGATAACCTGATATTTTCTTTGTTCACAATGTTTAAGTGATTGATATAAAGAATCTTTATGATCGCCTGATATTTTCTTTGTTCACAATGTTTAACTGATTGATATAGAGAATATTTCTGATCATCTGATATTTTCTTTGTTCACAATGTTTAACTGATTGATATAGAAAATATTTCTGATCATCTGATATTTTCTTTGTTC
Source organism: Timema shepardi (assembly GCA_902151425.1). Taxonomy (NCBI): domain Eukaryota; kingdom Metazoa; phylum Arthropoda; class Insecta; order Phasmatodea; family Timematidae; genus Timema; species Timema shepardi. The sequence goes on from CABFVX010002499.1 coordinate 20,511, forward strand.
ACAATATTTAACTGATTGATATAGAGAATCTTTATGATAACCTGATATTTTCTTTGTTCACAATGTTTAAGTGATTGATATAAACAATATTTTTGATCACCTGATATTTTCTTTGTTCACAATGTTTAAGTGATTGATATAGATAATATTTCTGATCACCTGATATTTTCTTGGTTCACAATGTTTAGGTGATTGATATAGAGAATATTTCAGATCATCTGATATTTTCTTTGCTCACAATGTTTAACTGGTCCCCCACCCCCCTCCCCAAATTTTTTTCTCTTTGGATCTGCATAACTCTCGGGGCATCCCCAAACTACGGGGGAGGGGGGACTCGATCCCCCCCAAGCCTCTTCGTGATTACGTTACTGTGTCTAAGCAACTCTCCCTTAAGTTCAGTGCTCCTAAAAACCTTACGAACACGCACACCGCCCTGCTGATTTTACTGACCGCCCGGCTAAAATTAATGTTTGTTGCACACATAATTACATATTTCAAAGTATTGCACTTCTTTCGCCAGACTACTTAATAATGCCAACCAACTGGCAACATTTTCTGCGGAGAGCACAGAATTAGCAGTCATAGATCATTTTGATGGTAATTCTTAAAATATTATCCTTAAAAGAAAATTCTTGTTGAATATTAGTGTTATTGGCTCTTATTTTCTATTTCCAAAATACTTTTTGAAAATTTGAATTTCTTGTCTTCTTTTTCGAGCTACTGCTTTGATAAACTGGTGTGTGCAAGAAGGGTCTGTCGCCAATTACGGCGCACAGCCCCGAGCCGCCCTGCCATATGGAATATTCTATGCGCCTTCCACCGAAGGTCCGAACATGTAGCACGTCATGGGATGGAGTAGTAGTACATCTGGAAGGCTTCTTTCGTTTATTTGAAAATACCATTGAAAAGTTTGTTGTGTAGCTTTCCCATGGCCAAAATGTATTAGGCCAAATAAACATTTGCATTTTGTTTACCACTCCCATCCTCTATTTTTAATTGCTTAAATATACAAGGAACAACTAATTTAAAATGTGCTGTTTGACTACTCCTATGTTTAATTATAACTCAATCTAAATGTACATTTTAATTACAAAAATTACCCGCCTCGGTTGCGAAGTTAACTAGCGCGCTAAATTCGTGTAGAGCTTTACTGCCGAGGACGGGGAGATTGAGGTTCGAATCTCGCTCGGGTGTACTGGGGGTGTTTTCCTAAATGGTTTTACACTCTCCCTCCACTCAAATGTGGGCTCACCTCCTCAATATTCAACCTTCCCACTTCTTAACCCATAATTGTAAATAGTGCATAAGTGTATAACCTGAACGTTTAGTAAGATGTGGTGCTAAGTATTATTATAATAATTACAAAAATGAAATTTAAGAATCGAAGATAAACCACAATTCATAGCACGAACACATTTTGTATAGTACGAGGCATTGCGGCACTAAACCAAAGCACCCACGTGGTGTCAGAATGACACAAAAGCGCATTCCTCCCTTGGTTTCTTCCGTCTACCATAAGCACACACAGATGCAGTGCGACGAAAGGAAAAAAGTATTCTCTAGAAACCTCGAGACTTCTGTCATGGAAATTCCACCAGCCTCTCGTAGTAAACATTTCCCAGTTTAATTTCAAAACAAACATACAACGGGAAATTTGGAACGTTCTTATTGGTGGGGGTGCGGGGCGCCGTAGTGGGCGTATAGCTTTACATAAGGTTTTATGTACAAAAATTTAGTCGGATAATATCTCATAAATATGGTGTATTATGATCATTTTTAATGTTGCCTTGCGGCCTACATCTTTGGATTAATTAGCCAACACTCTACCATTCACTTTCAAATTGCATTTACTCAAATCGTTGGTTAACCATTTAAAACTACGATTTTAAATCGACCCGTCATATAAATGATTAAACTGTATCTTGGCCATTACCCACACCTGGGCAGCTCGGCAGTCAACAAAGCAGAGAATACAATGTTTTAGTCCCGGTCAAGGACACACTTATAAAATTGAATATAGGCCCAGTAACTCTTTATTTCTTATTCATGGCCACCAAAAGAGAAACAGCGCTCGGTTGTTTAGCTGGTGTTCTTCTGCGGGATATTTGGTATCTTTATATCGTGATGTCATTGAATAAAGTTGAGCGAAGTTGCGCAATTTCATTACTTCCCCTTCTCTCCAACTCTTTGTGTGTATGCTAAATGTTTTTTGTGTTTTTTTCTTGCAATGGCTCTTCTGTTTGGAATTGTCTGTCTCGTTACGTCATCACTAGCCTCACTGGCATGATGCCCCTCGTCGAGAAGGAGGCCTTCCAGTTCTGACTAGTGAGTTCGGTGGTCGTCGTCCGTATCGTGTTGTTTGTTTGAAGACGTCCGCCCATTCATACGTAAGCATCTGCAGGATAGTTCACGAATAGTTTTGACGAATGGACATATCTGACAAGTATAAATGCTAATAGATCTACTTTCGCGTGTTCATATGTCAGGTTATGTGATCTGCAGCAGTTTGTTACTTTTTATGGATATTGTAAATAGCTAAGCATAAAATAACAATAATAATATACCTAGTACAATTTTAGCAATATTAACTGCAAACAAAGTTGTTTTCTAAAGATGTTCCAAATGTACATTCGCAAAAAATTTAAACATGGTGGCTACTGACAGGGAAAACGCTGGAAAAGTCAGGGAATTTTTGGATGGCAGGGAAAACAGGGAAATGTCAGGGAATTTAACTAAAATTAAGGAAAAGTCAGGGAATTAAAAAATATTTCTAAAATATCTAATTAATATCGCAACTACACACTAAAAGAAAAGTTAATAATACCTAAATAAAATAACATTTTAATTTTTTAAATAACCGATAAAATCGTTTGTTTAGTAGATACATATTTTTTTTAAATATGTGATAAATAATAAATAAAACAAGTCATCATCCACCATAAAACTAAAAAAAGTAGTCAGGGAAAATTGAAAAATGTAGCCTGGAAAAGTCAGGGAATTTGGTAAAATATATTTTGTAGCCACCCTGTTAAAAATATCAAGGTATACATTGTACTTTTTGTAATATGTCTCTCTGGGAATCGTTTTGGATACAGTGGCAACAATTAATCAGATATAGGGTGAACTGTGCTTTGATATAAGGATTTATAGTATAAATATACAGTCCATTTTTCATAGATAGATCTTTTTAGAAAAAAAAAGTTTTGTGGCTAAAACTGGTTTAAAATAATCTATATATAGCCATTTTTTATCTCTTATCATTAGTGACACTGCAGGGTTTTTAGAGGTGGTCCCTAAAAGTCTCTTTTTTTTAAAAGTTGGTCCCTAAAAGTCCTCTTTTTGACATTTTGGTTCCTAAGTTCCTTTTTATTGATAATAATTATTAATAAACTGATGAGAAATACTATAAACTTTTACAAAAAAAAAAAAGTTGATGTAAGTTTCGTAGCATTTGTTAACTTACATTTCTTACAATAATTCATCTAACATCTGAACGTATACTGTTTAAGCATATTCATGTTTTAATATGATTGATTTTGTTGCTATTTTATTTAAATTATTGCGTCCAATAAAGTACATTGATGGGATATTTGAATATCACTTGTGCTTCAATTGAAAGAGGGTTTTCATCATCAAGTCTCGTGCTAACAAGTAATAAAGCAGTTATGAATGAACGTAGAATCAATGCTAGGATAAACATTTTGTTTGGAATGAATAGATACTCAAGAGTTTACATAGTACTCACTACGAGTTTATTTTTGGCTATGGCCAGAAATGCCTACCATAGTTATAAGACTTTCTTAGAACAAGACAAGATTAATAAAGAGAGACTTAGGAAAGGTACAGAGAGAAAAGAAATAGAAAAGGTAGCACTAAAGCAGAGGGCTGAAGAAGCACATGATTCGGAAAAACTATCCAAATACCTTATAGAAAAGAATACAGAAAACAAAAGCTGCTGATATATATTTTTTTTATAGAGCTACTAAGAGAGTAGCTTTAGCAGTTAAAAGGAACTATTAATAATTGAGCCTTTTACAAGTGATGTTTAATGCTGTTAAAGATTTAAGGACAAATGAAAGTGAAGCCTCTCAACAAGTAGCTTCAATTGCAAAAGTAATTGTAAATACTTTTTCAAAAATATCGTACTTCAATAAACAACTTAAAGCTCATAAAACAAAAGAATAAAACCAAAACAAACTTACGCTAATGCGCAGTATTTAATCTGTTTTAATGTTTACCTTTGCTAATGTCCTTTATATCTTTATATGACCGAATTATTTTTACACAGATATTGGTTGGCTCTTCTTTGATTTACACTTTGTAATAATGTTCACTTTATTAGTAAATTCAAAACATTGCTATCAGTTTTATTGTTACTTAATGAACAATATTTAAAATCCGTGACATTTTTAGTAATTGTTACTTTCATAAAGTAATGCAATACTAAATAACATTTATAGTAATCTGTAGTCTTATACCAGTATTTAGTAAAGAATATTCCAATTTGTTACCAAGCAAAAATTTATAGAAATAAAATACAAATGTAACCCACTCCCCATCCAGGAGTGTATCTGACTATAGGGCCAACTTATTTATTTCGTAATAATAATAATGATGATGATGATGATGATGATAATAAACAAAAATCCACCAAATTATATTTTATCATGTGAAATCTTGTGAAAATAAGGACTTAATTGTAAGCCACACATATACATTTTTTTTTACTTAAATCATTAAAACATAATTTGATGTGACTCTTACGATAAAGTTTTTTTTAAAGGTGTCACACAAATTATATATACAATTTATTGCATTTTTGTGAGATTCATTATAATAACAATTCAGAATTATAATAATATCTTAATATGAATATATATATATATATATATATATATATATATAAAACAACTTGTAGAGTAAAATATTTATTATTTTATTCATTTAGTAATATAATAACTTATGTTTTAGTTCTGTTGATGATGCGATATTAATATATTTAAAAAATTTCATATTTGAACATTTGTTGTTCATTAGAAGCTAATTTTAATCAATCTTTTTGAATTTTAATGTCACTTAATATAATATTTAATCAATATTGTATTTGACATGCATTTCAGATGTTCTCTTGATTGGCAAATAATTGGTAGGCGTTTTAGTAACAATAAAAAAATTCTAAATTTTTCGAATATTTTCTTTAACGCGCAAAAAATATTGGTACCTTAATTTTTTTTTTAATGTTGGTCGCTAAGTCCCTTTTTTAATGAGGTTAATGAGGTTAACGTGTTAAAAGCCCTGTGACAGCTGAAGATTACATTTTACATATGAATACGTAAAAGTAGATCTAATATTTTTCTATCTTTCAGATAAAGCCCTTCCTGTGAAAATTGAACAGTACACAAGCTAAATACTTCAAAACCCGAAACCAAAATGTAGGGTTACCTAATAATTTTTTATACTACTATTTCTCTTTTGTTTTTTATAGTAATTGATTTTAGTAATATAAAAGCTAATATATTTTCTCATTCGAGGTATTTAATATGCGCGTTCTTAACTAAGTAATTCATCACACTACTTACAAATTAACATAATTATAGACAAGACACAACACCCAGTCTCTTATCTTTTAATTCTTCACGTTAAAAAATGAATTTCCATTTCACCCTTGTTAAATTTTCAGCCATTCCAGAAATCGACCTTGTGTTTCTTAGCTGACAAGTCAGACGCACTACTTATCAAAACAAGGTCCCAAACTTCAACCTAATTTTAAGGGTTAATTTTAAGTTTAAAAATCAGCACTAGAATGGATAGAGGATACTAATTTTAAACATCTAGCAATGTACCTAATTGGGGCCTGAACCATGATCTTTCGGTTCATAAATGAGATGTTTGCTCGCTTACCTAACACTGCTCTTATTGTGTTAAGGTGACCTGGCGGTCTAGGGGTAAGGTGTCAGACTTCTATGCTGGCAGCCGGGGTTCAATCCTTGGTCCCGGCAAAGACTTATCTGATTTCCAAACCCTTCCTTCACCTCTGACAAGACATCTTGTGAATGTGGGGAATGCCAGGCCTCCACCGTGGTTCGGATTCCACGTTAAACTGTAGGTCCTCCATTTCATCTCACAATCACCCTACCATTACACATTAGCGTAAGTGCGTATAACCCTAACGGGTAGTAAGACGCGGTGCTGCTAATAATAATAATATTGTGTTAAGCGATGATGTATCTAAATGTGAACTTTTCATTCTTCAATTTTTTTTTAAATATTGTGGGATTGCCATAAGAAGAACTGAGCGTTCAAAAGATTACTAAAGTCACATTTAGATTTATATAAGAAGGTAATTGTTGACAGTTAAATTATTATTATTAGCACCGCGTCTTACTACCCGTTCAGGCTATATGCATTGACAGTTAAAAAGTTAACTAAATTTTAATATAAAAGTAATATAACTAATAGAAGTCATATGATCTGTTGCTGTCCCTTAACTATAAAATAAAACTAGCAATATAGTAAAATATTATAACAGTTCACAGCATTTTTTTAACGCTTTTAGAAGTTATTTCCTGCAAGAATCTTACTATACTTTCTTAGGGAGCGTTTTCTTCATATGTCACTTTTGACAGTGTTGTGTCAATGTCGACTGTTATTAGTTTGATACAATGGCCTTTTGGACTTTTATTAATATTGATTAGTCTTAATTCATTTTTATATCCTCTTAAAAGTTATTTCTATGGTAATCCTATTATAGCTTTTCTGGTCTAAACAAAAAAACAAACAAACTAATATTTTTTTCCTAGATTGTGTCAAGCTATTTTGTTTTGTTTTTTAATTTATTTGGTCCACTCGTTTTATCGAAACTAATTTGACGGTCCTTAAAGTTAGATAGTAAATCTCTTTCCCTATATTTATACGAAAGGCTGGTTTTGCAAATGTCACTTTTAACACCGTCTCCTGGAAAAGTAAGGGACTCTAAATACTTGACTAAAGGTGCGTTGTCCAAGCTGAGACAGTTGCCTCTGACTGGGGCTGAAGTCGCGTGGCTACGGCCGCACCAGGGCCCCTAATTTTGAAACGTGCGAGTAGCAATTCGCTAGCGTATTTCTCTCATCTCGCAAACCCCTAATTTTGAAACTTCTGCGCTGCGAAAACTGACGTCACACGATCGAATAGCGAACGGATTCTACTCGCCAGCCTCACACCCTCCGTTCATCTCATCTTTCATTTCACCCAGAGCTTTTTTATTGCGCTGTATAAAAAATGTGTTTTTGAATAGTTTGAAGTGTCAAATCGGTCTATATTATCCAACATATCCACATACACATTTTCTGTTTTCAGTTCGTAGAAGAGGGAGGCTATGTCTGTGAATAAGAGCATTCATTGCATTTTGTTCATATTTCCTTTTAACATAATTATAATGAAAGTTGCACATGAAACCTTGATTATTTTAAGATTGCAAAGCCTTCATGTATAGACTTATTCAAAATTAGGATTACTTAGAGAATTGTGATAACATCTCAGGAGTAACCATGACTTTATCAGGAGCACATGGATACTTGCTGTGCTCGTCATGAATTTCTTCCGGATATTCTAGATCTACTTCTAATATATAACCCACAGGGCTATCATCAACAATTGAAATTATATTGAGCTCTGCTATTTCAATCTTGTTCAACAACCTAAATTTACTCTTGAGGAAGGCAATCAGACATAACACTCCCGTATAAATTATTACAATCCCAGTATGTGATGTACTTCACCTCCTTTTCAGGGTTAAAATCCATCATATAAATGTTGTTTACTTCAGAATGTCTATTTGAAATCAAACACCCCACCACGTATCCCCTTTTCAATGAATAACTGCATTTCAATGTCAGTTAGTAGCTCCAACTCATCCTTGGTCATCTTTAAAAATGCCGCTCATTCTAGTCTGGGGTTTGTGCAAAAATGTAGACAGTCTAATTTATAATACTCAAAACACAAATAGCGAAAGTATTCGAAGACGTCTGCTAAAAGTAGAACATCACTTAAAACGTATAAATTTTGATAATCTTCCATAGTGTTCATTTCAAAGTTTTCCCACAAAGTTTTAGCATGAGCGTAGTCACTTTTTGAAATATTTTATTGGGCCACCTGATTATAGAATGCGGATTTTGGTGGTAATTGACTATCTTTAAGTTTACTGCTGCAATCCATGTAGTCGTAAGGGAACACACCTTTTCGTAGCAGAAGATCTACTTTATCAAAGGGATATTTTCATGAAGTATTTTAAATTGAGTTTTCCAAACATGCAACAAATGTTCAATCAATTTTTTCAAGAGATGTGCTTAAAAACTGTAACGAGTCAATAAACTGTAAGTAGCCAAGACTGAATGAGAGATACTTCTCCATATTGTTTGGAATACATGCTATTCTTGTGTCTGTAAACTTACCAATTTTCTGCATGGTAATATGGGCGTCATAATTTTTTAAATTGTGTAATATGACGGGTATTCTCTTGGTATATTTAAACTCAATATTGCACTTACTATGAGATGCACCCCAAAATCTGCATAGATCACATACAGGATTTTTAGCATATGTTTATATGTTGAAAATTTTAATATTTCATCCTCTTCCTAAGGTATCTGTATCTTCTGAGCATCGAAATCAGAACACGAAAATGCGGGTACACTTCCTACAAATACATCCTTCCTAATTCCTAAAACCATTAGCTTAACTAATACATAAACGTATCACGCGAAAGGATAGTATTACGTGGTGTTGTAAAAAAATACATGAAAGGAGCTCTATTAGCTGTTCTAACTCTCGTATAATTGGCCTGGCTATATTCGGAGACTCCTTTTGTTCGACATGTCCGCTATGCCTTATCCTAAAAGACCGTGACATTCCTTCTCCACTGAGTATGAACCAATGGCACCCCCTGCTGGGAGCTTGATTGACAGCACTGGTGCAACTTCTGGTAGCGGTACTTGTTTGTTTACCCTCGAGCAGTCAAGAGGTGTCTTGTTTGGATCTAACAGCTTGACAACCTCGCTAAAAACTTGTCGGTGCTGCTACTGTTGTTAACTTATCTTAGGATATACTGGAAAGTTACGCCTTATTAGTCCATGTTTACCACTCTTTTCCTCCTGTTTTTATAATCTTTTCCAGAGGTTTTAGAATAGTCAGTTTTTTATATTACATTCTAATTACATATACCTACGTAATCATTTTTATTTATCTAAATTTGTAATCTATTTATCTGTCTATGGTTGCTTTTTTCATTGCCACTTTTAACGTTATGGGTTAAATAGCCAAGGTATTATATTTTGTTGAGTACAATTATAGCCGTATCTAAATATCATATTCTTTAAATTGAAAAATGACACCGGTATAGAACGCGGAACCTTTAGCTCAGTACGCCACTATGCTGACCCCTAAGCTATCCAGGAGTCGTAGCGTGCTCAAGTTCATTCTCCACTTGTACTTCAAGGCAGAATCTATGACGTGTGGCTTTGTGTCGAAGATGCCTGCATTATCTGATAACTCGTGATATAAATTGATCACTCATTATGTGTTTGAAGAATGTCCTTGGACATGGGACATCTCCTGGATAGCTCATTGGTCAGTTTGGCGTACTAAGCCAACGTCCTGGGTTAGGTTCTCATGTCAATGTGTTATTTTTCAATTTAAAGAATCCTTTTACTTATTATCCCAGGAATAGGGAGTAGAAGCGTGATTCGGAATAAATGCACCTGAATAACTACTTTCCAATGCTCCCGGCCAATATTCAAACCTTGACATCCCCGTCACTGGCAAAACTGACTAAATTAGCTTTATATATAGACCGCGTGTTCGTTAGCACGGGTTGGGAAGTAATCACTGTGGTCTTTCCCATCCCTCCATTATAATGCGGGCACACATCTTCCAAACCATACTACTTTTCCCAAACATTTAGTTTAAGCCGTTAATAACCATGGTGCCAAACATATTACACAATAATATTAAACCTGGTACCTCAAACTCTTTCTTCTGGTTTAATAGGCCATTTCATTTCTGAAGAGACCTAACAAAATAATGAGCGCAGCGCGAGCTTTCCAAGGTCAAAAGAAAACAATCGTGTTGATTGCTGGCTTCTAATGTCGTGACGTATTGTTTCTTGTTTATGTTGCGGGTCTTTTGTCATCAACTGCGTATATGGGGATTTTTTTTTATTTTCGTGACGAAGGCGATCTTATAGTAAATTACATACTTTGTTGGCATGAAACTGATGTATGACTTTAATTGGTAGAAACTCGAGTCATTGACAAAGCTGTCCCCATCACACCGCCGACCATTTCTCCACGAAGGCTACGGTGGGGAAGGAGACCAGACTTAATATGGTTTTTAATTGTTACATTCACTGTTCACTTTTGGACACAAGGCTAGTTCATGACACGACTTTTTACTAATTGGAGCTAGTACATCACACAATAGAAAAAGTGATCACACAGTACAAACGAGCATCCCGCATTATGAAATTGAAGCTTTTTTTCTGATTAAAAACAACATAATACGCTAGTCTTTGTTGTTTTCCGTCTCCTTTCTATACCATAAAACTTCCTACAGACTAAGGACCGTATTTGCAGTTGATATTCGGAGGTCAACCAAACTCCCATTCAATCTGAATTGCTTCTTATTTCGTATACTAATGGGTTGGTTAAGTCCCGATAATACACTATATATTAAACCCTAAACCGACCATACATTTATCTCTTTTAAAACTATTCTTATATTTGAGTAGACTTATAATATACTTAGCTTCCATCACCAACGACGAAATGATCTTTTAGAAGTTTGAACACATTTTTGAATGATTGAGCTGCCAAACAATGACTTATTAACCCATGATTCCCTAAATAAGACTATTGTATTTGCCAAGCTCTATCATTATTGGTCCATATTATTTATTTAGTGCAGGCCGCCAAATTTGAAAATCCAACTTTAATGATGCACCCAGCTGGGATATAATCCCGTTCTCCCGTCTTAAGCAGTCTAGTTTATTGCTATAGTAATGCCTTAGACCATGCGACCACTGAAGCGGGATTATATTTGCTCCTATAAAAATTATCCTGTACTTAATCCATCGCACTATAAAGAGTGCTCTTCATCTTGAAGTAAATGACTCGTACCAGTAGCTTATCAGCATTTGTTCTTCTTTAATGACTCTGCTTCTTTATGGTTAGTTAAACATTTATGTGAATCCGCCTACATGATTGCGTGATGAGTAAGTAATCTTAGCAATAAGGTGCGAAGCTCTTTTTTTTTTCTAAACTAAGTTGTTTTGCACATAATGAAGTGAAATAGCGCCTTTAATAACGTTGACACTCACCTGCATTGGTGATCTAAATCGTCAATTTCGCAATAGACCTATAGATTGGCGACAAATCAAATGTTTTAAACAATTTGTTTTTAGGTATTTAACGTGAATGCTATGAACCGACAAATTATATCAACACACGACTTTTTATACAAACTTGTATCTAGAACAGACACAGCATACAAACTCAGCCGTTAATTCATCATCACTATAAAAGAGGAAATCCACGTTTTAACATTGACACGTTTTCTTTTAATATGCCAGGAATCAAACCCGGGACCTCTATATCACAAGGTAGACACGCTACTTACTGAGCTAAGGTGTCTGACTAATAAATAAGATGAAGCTAGTATGTATTTATTGTCTGTATGTAGACTCGCAACATGAATGTTAAGTGAGTTGGTATCATACTTACTCCATGGCATTAGGCACTCGGAAGCCCGTTGCCGCATATCACTTGTACAGTTTTAACAAGCTCTGCGCACCCTGGCAACAATCCATGACACGCCATTGGTCTTGTCTTGCCGGGTTTGCCGGTGATGAAGAGATCGGGCGTACTGAGATGCTGTCCTGCTTTATCACTCTCCCGCCACACTTGTGGGTAGGAACTACAACACCTCATCCCTACGCTATTTGTGTAAATGTGAAATGCCTGCCTGGACGAGAAATTAGGCCTGGAGCACAGAGAAAAAGAGGTAAGAATTTAGAGATTTTAAGAATTCTTGTGTAATAGATCAAAGCTTAGAATTTTTAGCTGCCAACAGTCGGAGATTACACCATCTCTCAATAGAAAGAGCTGCAGAACACACATTATGACGTGTAAATGCATACGAATAAGTATTGTACCTTTTTGGATTGTCGGAAAGGGTTTTTTCTTCATCGGTTGATCGATCAAACGGACATTCGTTTTAATATAGTACGAAATATATTTTGGGTGAAAAGCACCATAATTGGTCCCAAATTGTGGCTGACTCACACTCAAGGTAGGAAGAGGTGGAGGGGTGTCTATTAAGCAACTTTCCCCAACTTTTTTTTTTTTGAGACCAGAGGCACATTCAATACTTCTGAAAACAATGTCTGTATTTATTATTATTATTATAACTAGCACCGCGTCTTACTACCCGTTCGGGTTACACGCACTTACGCTCATGTGTAATGAATGGTAGGGTGACTGTGAGATTAAATGGAGAATCTACAGTTTAACGTGGAATCCGAACCACGGTAGAGGCCTGGCATTCCAAACATTCACAAGTTGTGATTAATACACGTCTTGTCAGAGGTGAAAAAGGGTTTGGCAATCAGATAAATCTATGCTAGGGCCGATGATTGAACCCTGGACCCTAGCACAGAAATCTGACACCCTACTCCTAGACTACCAGGTCAACTAATGCCTGTAGTTAAAACGAAGTTGATGGGTAAGAAATTGAATGGTCAGTGGTTCGATGGGTGACATGGCGCCTGTGACTACTACGTTAGGGGACCACTGCTCTTACTCATCACTAGATTGCCACCCGGCCCCGTGGTGTAGTATCTTGATTACGAGCCTGGAGGTCCCGGGTTTGATTCCCAGCTGGCACTTTGAGTATTTTTCTCTTCAGGGAAACGATCCTGTTGGTCGCTAGGGGTTGATAAATTAGTTTTTTAAGACTCCTACTGGCTTCACACCTCTATCTATATTCACTCTCATCACATCATCTCATTGTGTGTACGTATAGACAATCTCCATAGATATACCCTGGCCGGCGATTGAACTGGATGTTATGTGACTAGAGATGTGAGATGGAAAATTTCTCCTATATTTTCCAAAGCGGAAAATTTCCAATTATTATTTTTCTAGATTAATTTAAACTGATTAAATGGATAATAATAATAACTCGTGGTAGTGATATTAGTAGTAATAGTAATAAGAAACACTTACTTTGGTGGCTGCACGGTCCAACGTGATACTCTCGCAATAGACGAGTCTGACCATGACAGGGAGATCGGAGTTCGATCCCGGTCAGGTGGTCTGAGGGAAGTTTTCATACATTATTTTCCACTCTCACTCCATTCAAATGCGGGTGCAAATCCTCTAATTCAACCTTCTGCATCCCTAACACATTATCTTAGTTAATACATAAACATATAACCCGAACAAGTAGTAAGACACGGTGCTAAAAAAAGAGTAGTAAAGAAACAAATGAATGCGAGCCTATGTAAACCCATTATGTTCATAAATGATACTTTAATTTTTTGAGTTAACTAAAATAATTTTAAACAGACCCGAAATTTATCTCCCCCACTATTATCCGTGCTTCCTTCCCCAACTTAAAGCCTCTCCCCATTTTCTTATAACTCACTCGTCTCTTAACACACTACATTTTGAAATATACTCCAACTTCCCCCTCTACAATTTAACCCATTTACAGCAAGCCACCACTCCAGAAAATTATCTATTTCAAAATTTCCCTGCAAATTTTCATATCTACATGTGACTTGTCCTTCTCGACCAGTGGAATCTCGGGAACTGATACTGGGTTCGATCAATGGCCGGATGAACTGAAGCTGGGCCATATTTCATAATATGATTACAAATGCATGTTCATTTTCTTCTTATTTGCTCTCTTCGCCCTGTTAACTCAGGCTAGCAGCAAATGGTTAAACATATTTTAACCAACTCACTCTTATTTTAAAGGTTAGTAGTTTCCAACAAAGATTTAATTTTCTCAGATAATTTTTAGCTTTTCATTTTCTATTTACATCAACATAGAAACACTGTTTTTTGTGTGTGTGTGTGTTTGTGTTTCTCTCTGGCTACAAATAATATCAACTCGACTCTCACTTTAGTGGTATGGTACAACAAATTTATTATTTATTTTTGCACTGTCCTTCCTCGGCTTTGTCTTTAAATATTTGCCTTTACTCTTAGCTATATAATTTAATAAGCCCTTTTCCGCAAGAAAATGACTGAACTGATTTTGAGAAACGACCACTCATTTTTAAGGTTAAGGATTCAGGATGTCGCCAAAAATTATAGTTTAAAAATATTAAATAATAACAGTTTTATTCTTATCTAAGTTGTTTGCTGCAACAAATAGATAAGTGAGCTGTAAGAAAGGTCGTTTTAAAGTTCTCGCCGTTGGGGGATATATTGTTTGATTCAAATTAAACAACGAAACCTAAATAGCTATGTCAAGTTTATAGTCTCTGACAAGTAAACTTTTAACTAGAAACTCGGGTGAGAGATGACAATATAGATATTTCCCAATAAAACACTTAAAATACATTTTAGTGCAATAATCTGCCGCCACCACTACAACAGCCACTAGTTTTGATTTAATTGTCCAACAATAAAAAATAAATAGGGCCTACGTTCATTTTTTCATGCTCCCCCCCCCCCTCCAAGTGGGCCTACTACAGGGGTCCTAACTCATGGTGATTTTTTTTTCTTTTCCAATTTGTCTTAGTGTTTGGTACGCTCTACCGGCCACCTTTATTACAGATTTCTTACCGCTGCGGTTTGCAAGATAATATAAAAAAAGGGTTTTCAAGAGTTTGTAAATAAATCTTATACCTACCTATTGGGGAATGTTGTCATACCATGTTTCATGTGAAACAACCTGTGGATGATTGTTGTGTGTCCTGCGGGCAGCATATCATAGCCCCGGGGCTTACAACTCGACAGCCAACAACTGTCGCTTTTAATTTTAACGCGATGATTCAAGATATCATGATTTAAGTCCTCGCTTTCGTCGCAATGGTGACAGAACTGACTGGGTTGGGTCTGTTAGTTTATTTTATATGGTGCTATACTTCCACGCAATGAAAATATTTGTCTATCATAGTCAAAATTAGATTAATAAAACCAAACACTCTATTGCTGTATTTATTAAATATCTGCTGATTTCCTGGCCAAAATTCACAAATTTTTGAGTGCCGGTTCTTGTTTTAGAAACTTATTAGAGAGATCGATTTCATTTCTAAGTTATCCTAGTTAAATTCCCGAAATTCCAAAAATAATTATATACCTCAGGACTATATCAAACTGGAAGAAATGGAAAAGTTGGGGAACTTGTTATGAGGGTAAATTAGTCTAGCATCGTTAAATGCTACGTAATTTTGCAAAATGTAATATAAAACCTTGTCTTAGCTAGATTTTTTCCATACAAAATTGTTATTGGCCTAGTTGTACATTTTTCTGTATTTTGTTCAGTGTAAAGACACTTCAAAGAATCAAAGGAAACTCATTTAAAAATCTATTTTGGGTGAATTTAAAAAATATATAAAACTCAAGATATCTTTTTGGCGTTCTGGAAAGGATATTTTTTTTGTTTTGCTTGCTACATTAGGGCTCTCCATAACTTGATATTAGCTTAGAAACTAGTTGGAGAGGGTGAATATTAAGTAAATGCGCCATCATTCGCCTAGAGAAGGGATTGAAAACAATTGATGGAAAATAAAAACATATGCAGTTCCCTTTTCAGGAATAAACTGAGACTTCCGTCTGTGTAAATCGCTACTCCATCCCTAATAATAGCTGAGGGAATTGATTGCCAGATATCATCCTGAACAAATTAGTATATTTTACCTGAATGGTGTGAAGACGGTGAACTTTAAATTGCTTACGCCGAAAACTTTTTATTTGTATACAATTTTGTTCTATTACCAAAATAATACAACTTGGGAGATAGTCGTTTGGTATCCACGGTCCATTTAGAATGTGCATGTTAAAATTATAACCCGATCCACCTTACAAATTACCATTAGGAAGGCGTTGATTTCAACCAGATTCCTATTTCTGTCTTTCTCTCATAGAATCGGTGAGAGTGGTAGCAAAAAATGCTTTTCAAAAATTTGTTAGCAAGAAAAAATAATTAAGTATAATGTCTCACTTGGAAAGCTTATTGACTTTTGAAGATGCTTGTCCGACCATGTGACCCTGTGATGAACTAGATAAGAACGAAGGGGCGTGTTTTATAATAGCAGCCCTTGTTTTCACAGTTTTCAGGGCCGAGACCTGAACCAGGTCACGCGACCCTCTGGGTGCGGTCCGTTTCAATAGAGCAGGCAGGCTCTCGTTGGGACGGCAAACATCCGATCTGCTCCGATAATGTTCTGCTCTGGGACTTTTCGCAGGCAACACACTCCTTGGATGACAATTTAAATAATTTGTAAAAAAAATAAAATAATACAAACTAACTGAGCTTAAATACCTGAAATAATACGACCTAAAATTAAATTATTATTATTATTAGCACCGCGTCTTACTACCCGTTCGGGTTATACGCACTTACGCTAATATGTAATGGTAGGGTGATTAAATGGTAGGGTGATTGTGAGATGAAATGGAGGACCTACAGTTTAACGTGGAATCCGAACCACGGTGGAGAGCTGGCATTCCTCACACTAAAATTAAACACATCAAACGAAACAGATAAAAAACAACAGCTTATTTAATTTTTCTAAAAAAATTACAAAGCTCTAATATCTTATTATTTTTGTAAGACAAGTAAAATATAATAAGTTAACGTTTTATAATGATGATAATAATAATATAGTAGTAATAATAATATTTTGCATTACACATGTATTCATGGTGGCTGCAAACATGTAAATAGGGAAAACCTGGAAAAATCAGGGGAATGTTTGATGTCAGGGAATTCAATTTTTAAAAAAACAAGGAATTTAAAGATAAGTGAGACACTTGATTTCTTGATGTTAACAAACTGCATTGTCTAAATATGTTATTATTAAACGAGGGGGTTGTAAACTTAACAAGGTTTGTTTTATAACAAATCTATAAAATGACACAATGCTTAAGATATTAGTACTTGAATAATAACTAATAATAAAGTTTATTTTTTATAGTCGTTAGGATTGTTTTCGAAAATATGTAATTAAAAAAAATTGCCATTTACAAAGAAAAAAATTGAAAAAAGGGTTAATCTAAGATTATGTATATGCCTAAAATACATAGAAATGTCGTGGAATTGTATAATAAGAGTTTTCTAACCACCCTGATATTGTAGGTTTGAACATTGTCTCAAATGCATTTCTAAGCAAATAATAAATTTAATGTAAAATTAAAGTGGAAAATATATTCAGCTAGGAATTAGTGGCCGTATTACAGAAAGGGGGTTTTATTGGTGGGAGATAGCACAGTATTCAAGGGAAAAAAGGCTATAGTTATTTTAGAGGAAGCATTTCAAATTAAAAATATAAAACAAAGGTTTTTTTAAAAACCTAATCGTAATTGTCCCCGTGAACCAGGTCGTCGTTCTCATTTTCTCGGCAGACTTGATCTATCTCTCAGCTTAATTCTAACTTTGTATATATTTTTTTATTTTTGTTGTTGTTTTATATCATACAACCCTGTTTTAATTATTTATAGCATTTTATTTATTTTAAGGAATTTGTTTTTTATGTGCACTGTTACATACGAAATGTTTTACATATTTATTGAAATAATTTTAGTCATTGCTGATAATAGCACCATTTTGGTGGCCGGCTCTCGAACAAAAGCTTTCGACTGTATTATGTGCTAGCAATGAAAAAAATTAGAAGATTAACAAATAAGGTTTATTTTAGAACAAAAGTATGTTGAGCAAGAGTAAACTACATATTTCCCAATAAAAAAGTATTTATTTTATTTTAGCACCACGCCCTACTATCCGTTCGGGTTATGCGTATATAGATGTACTAATTACGTCCATTTGTTAGGGATAAGAATGGTTTAGTTTAGAGGAAGTGTATCTGCTACAAAGAAAATTTTAAAAAACAACTCGAAGCTCACTTGAACAACCTTAAAAAACATACTAGATTGCGATTTAATACATATATTATATTGCCGATGACAAGGAGATTGAGGTTCGAATCCCAGTCATGTGTACTGAGGAAGGTTTTTACAAAATGGTTTTATACTTTCCCTTTACGCAGATGGTGGTACACTTTCTCTAAATTCAATTTTCCTTATCCTTAACTCATATGAGTATAACCTGAAAAGTTAGTAAGATGCGGTGCTAAAATATACACGTAGCTATACACACGACTTTTCCCGAAATTGATTCCTAAGGGAGTTATGAACCTTTAATAATCTGTTTTAAAATGAATTTAAGGGGCGTTCAAGTGTTACGTAAGCCGTAAGCACATTTTTGGCCATTTTTAACCTCCAGACCTGGCCCTTGTAAGCATAAATAAGCAAATGTCTAACCACCTTCCCCCTCTTGCTTACGTAAGATTTGGCGACTTTTTCTCATGCAATTTGGCCTCTAGCCTGAACAGGTAGTAAGACGCGATGATAAAAAAAATGTGCAATTTTATAAATTGCTGGTAATTATTAACATATAGGTGTAAATTGATATTGCAAAATAATTTACAACTAAAACTGTCATTCAATGAATTTAAATTTATTAAACAGGTAAAATTAAATCAAGCAATAACATTATACAAGTTTATAAAACTTTGATTTACTTTTGATTGAAGTTATAAAAAAAATTATTAGTAAATACATGAATATTAAATTAATAAAAAAACACCCTAAGGCCTAAACTCCATTTAATTTGATGACCAAGGTCCTTGAATCCACCTCTCCAACATTTCCAACTATTATGTTTCTATTTGGGGGGAGGGGAGCCTATGTCACTCAAGCTTTGGCTTTCTTCGATAGGCTTCTCCGTCTTCTTCGTTTAGCCACTCAGCACCTTCATTGCTGCCCGAAGTCCAAGCGGCTTGCGATACGCCCTCTCTCAATTTTGCTCGTCTTTCTCTGTCTTACGTAAGCATTGTTTTGACCCCCCTCTCCCCCTTGTCAGCAAAAATAATCAGACCTTTTTCCTTTATTTAGACATGCTGATCAATAATAATTTGTAATTAAAAATCATTTACACCCCAGTGTTAACAAAATTCAATGTGAAAAGAGGGTGGCAACACCCATTTAATCATTGAAAGGTGTGATATTACCAACCAAGTTTTCAAGGGTTTAACTTAACATCTTTGTTCAACAAAACATTATCCAGGGATGTGTTGGTCTAGCTCAAGCTGTTTCTTATATTTTTACATAAAATTATTTTAAAATGCGATATTCAAAGGTTCATAACTTCCGTAGTAATCACTTTCGGGGAAAAGTCGTCCATAGGTATATTTCCTACTTATTTTTTCGTGATGATTCACCTCCAGGTGGGTCCCACATCATTAACGACTAGCCCTCTGTGTGTGTGTGTGTGTCTATGGATAGATAGATAGAAAAAAGACCTCCCGTTTCCTGGCCTTTGTGACCTTGTCTCCATATCGTCCCATCAAGTCTGCTGGACTCCTAACCGGGATGTAATAGAATGTGCCGGGGCGCGCTACTAGCCACCGGGAAATGAGAGATATTTCCCTATCAGTGCGAAATGAAAGGGTTACTGCGGAGGGAGGGGAGGGGGTTTGAATTAATGGCGTGACCTGGAGTGAACCCGATTCGACTATCGGCGTAGGGTGGATTATTAGATGAACTAGAGGGGGAAGAGAAGAGACCAAGTGAGATGTTTTTTTCTGCGATGACGCGTGGGTAAACTGTCCTATGCTGTGCTCCGTGCGCGTGCTGAGCTGGCCTGTTAGTCCGTGGACGTCAATTTGTTCGTGAATAGATTCTAATTAGTGAACAGGGTCCAACTGTGTAGCTCTCTCTCTCTCTCTCTCTCAACAATCAGGTATGTATTGTGGCGTGAGGAAAATACCGCCGGTTAGCCACTAAGAGGAAACAACGTTTACTTCCGTTGGAATAAATGTTAGCAAGTACTGTTGATTAAAGAAACCCGCATCGGTGGCCGCGTGGTTTAACATGTCACTCTAGTATTGAATTCGACTACCGATGACGACCCCAGTTGGGTGTACTGAAGGTATTTTTTCCAAAATGTTTTCTCAGTCTCACTACACGAAAATTTTGAGTGTGTTCATGATAGGTTTTTACCTGGATGACAGTTCAAAATTCATATGTTTAGGTTTTGGGTTGCCGACACTTGCAAAAGAGGACGGTTTTCTTGTAAATGTCAAGTTCTTAAATTACATGTTGCATTGTACATTTAAAATAATGTAAACTTAACTTTTCTCACACTATTTCACTACTCATAATATTACTTATTTATTTTACCCAATCCGAAACAATATTTTAAGCATAAATAAAAGTACTTATTCTTCGTTTTGGAACGTTATTGACTTTGTGTAATACAGTGCTTACATTAATACCTTTTAATACAGGCGTCTTATTTACTTGGAAGAGATAAAATACTTGTCATTTTTTTGTATATATAATACATTATTTTATGATTACTTTATAGTATTTCAAAAAATATAACTAAATTATTATTATTATTATTACTATTATTATTAGCACCGCGTCTTACTACCCGTTCGGGTTATACGCACTTACGCTAATGTGTAATGGTGGGGTGATTGTGAGATGAAATGGAGGACCTACAGTTTAACGTGGAATCCGAACCACGGTTAAGGCCTGGCATTCCCCACATTCACAAGATGTCTTGTCAGAGGTGAAGGAAGGGTTTAGTAATCAGATAAATCTATGCTGGGACCGAGGATTGAACCCCGGCCGCCAGCTCTAACTAAATAAAATACTTTTATCCACTGCGTGGGTCATCATTGTAAAGAACTGGTTTCCATAATGTTCAATCACATGGTTTAAATTCGTCAGTCGCCATTTTAAAGTTATATTCGCTAGACCTTTTTTGAAATTGCTGTGAATAATAATTTTTTAAATGGAATAAAACAATAAATAAGCTTGTTTCCGACATCACATGAATATATAAATAATATTGGCCTAAATTACTGTGGTTAACTATCACATTCATACATTACCGTATGTTTTAATTACGGCTATCCAAAGTGACAGATGTCAGCTGTTGGCATAGGGATGCATTAGGGACTATTTCTAGTAACTTTTTGAGCTGTCATCCAAGTAAACTAAGGTCGTGAATGGATTATAGGTACAGTTCCTCTTAAATTATGTCTTCCTCACTTCTACTTGTTAGCTTAGTGAATATATACGTGTAACCCGTACGAGTATTAAAATGCGGTCAAAATAAACTAATGAAGACAAAGAAATATAGTCCAACAAGAATAATAAAAAATGTTATGACAATTCTAAAGTATACTAAAACAATTTTTACGTCTATCTGCAACCGCCACTTTTTATAGATAATATCAGTAATACGAATAATTAAGTAAACGGCTATCATTGTTGACCTCAAAATGATAGGCCAGTATTTTCTAAAATTCCTTCCAACGAAAATCCTAACTTAGTTTGTGAATTATTCCCTTTTTGCTCAATTTTTGGATTTCTTATAATATAACAAGATACCATGTTATCGGTACAGGTATATTAGCTGATATTAAAGTCCATGCCATATGAATCGTGACGTCACCGGCCACAAAAATAGACGGCTTCAGCTGACATTCTTTAACTTGTATGGCTGAATGACATCCTTCGTTGCATATAGCATAGATTACAGTAACTTATATGCACTATAGTGATAACTTCAATAATAACATATTACCCACCTTGGTAGCCGCATTGTCAAAGGTGCTACTCTCGCAATAGACTATACTGACAATAATTTGAGATCGTGTGTACTGAGGGTGTTTTCCCCTAAATAGTTTTCCGACCTCCATGAAAATGCGGGTACACATAATCTAAATTCAACCTTTTAAATTTGTAGCTCATTATTGTAATTAAAGCATAGGTTTATAACCCGAACGGGCTATAAGACGCGTTGCTAAAAAAAAAATCCTTTTTTTTCGTTCAAAGATGTATTTATATTTTATTCAAAAAAGGTTTTTGTTTAAATTTCGAAGGAAGGGTTACATTCATCGTCAATTGTTGACTGTATACGGTCCAAACATTATGAGTGAAGGTGTTGTGCGCAATGGGTCCGATTTTTTAAAAGTGGTAAAACAAACATTCATGATGAAGAGAGGAGTGGTAGGCCTTCTGTTGTGAGTAATGATCTTGTCAAGAAAATTGTCGAAACATTTCAAATGATACGTTTTTGATCATCCCCCTTACAGCCCCAACTTGGCGCCAAGTGATTTTCATCTCTTCACTCACATTAAGAAGTGGTTTGCGTCGTAGCACTTCGATGACGACGACGAACTTCAAAATGCCGTGGAAGATTGGCTACGTGCCCAGGTGGCTGAATTTTATGAAGAAGAAATACTCGTATTTAAATAAGTGTCATATACTAACATCAGTGGGTACGCAACTTCAATTTTACTTTACACCCATTACTTTTTCTAGCCTGTGGTCTGGGTTACTTTTCTATTAAGTAATATATTTTCTGCTACCGGTTTGTTAAGCCTGTCGTAGCTTCATATGCCTTATAAACAAACTTACATATTAAGACAGGCACAACATCCATTCCATGGCAGTTAATTTATCAATGTGAAAGGGTAAACCCATACTTTCATCAATGATAAATTTTCAGCCATGCCGGGAATCGAACCCAGGACCCTTAGCTCAGTATGCAGAACCGCTACCGATTGAACTACGTGACTTCATATCAAGTTTATTTAGTATGGCTCCCTGGTGACTGGGTAGAGCTCATGGCTCGAATCCCGGCAGTATGTTTTTAAGATTGTTTTACCTTAACTGTTTACTAATTTCTCTCCACACACATGCAGGTGCATTATCACTAGTTTCAAACTTATTCATTACTACTTTAGCCTAATTAATATAGGCTTATGTGCATATACTCCTAAAAGGTAGCGAGATGAGATGGGGGATAAAAATATCGACAAATAAAAGTCATTTTAGGAATATGAGCAGTTAGGATGTGCCTTGATCTATATTTAAATATAAACAAAATTAGTAATATACTAGTGGTTCATCAACCAAGGGTCTGTGTGGTTGTGCGTCACTTTCTTGATTTACAAATGGGTACACATTTCTATGTATATTTACATATTGAAAGTATATTTATAAATGTAGGTGACCCCGTCTCTCCGTTGGTTCTGAATATACGTCTGCGGTTGATGAGGGGGGTGGGGGAGGGGTTGTTCAAAGTATATTGCCCTTGGGTACCCCCACCCGAAGGGCGACTCTCTAGTCCCAGTGTTGCCGGAGATAAGGAAGAGGGTGCTAGAGAGGGGGAGGTGAGGTTGGTGTTTCAGTTAAAGGGTTTAATTAATTTTAATTAGCATATATGTTAACCTTAAGTTTCGGGCTATGCCCATGCAAGGTTCCAGCTTAATCGGTATAGTGTTTTTTCAACTACGGTGATTGATCTGGGGGGTGGGGGGTTCGGGGATAGAGTGGGTTTGAAGTATAGCGCCTATGGGTAGTACCAACCCAAAGGGAAACTTCCTAGCCTCAGTAGTTCAAGAGATGTGTTTGGGGGCGGCTGGCGCGTGGGGGTGGTGTTATAGGTCAAGCGGTATAAGTAATTCTAATTAGCGTATATTGTGTTAAAATTAGTCATTATATTAACCGAACAAACGTCCATGCGAAATTTCAGTTTATTCGGTGTTTTATTATTATTATTATTATTATTATTAGCACCGCGTCTTAATACCCGTTCGGGTTATACGCACTTACGCTAATGTGTAATGGTAGGGTGATTGTGAGATGAAATGGAGGATCTACAGTTTAACGTGGAATCCGAACCACGGTGGAGGCCTGGCATTCCCCACATTCACAAGATGTCTTGTCAGAGGTGAAGGAAGGGTTTGGTAATCAGATAAATCTGTGCCGGGACCGAGGATTGAACCCCGCATTCAGTGTTATTGTTTTTTTGGTGGAAAGGGTAATTAGTTTTGTAGCGCATGGCACAATGACATAGAGTTATTACTTCATAGTATATTGTTTTAATATGTTATTCCAGGCATCATTTCACCTCATTAGTTGCGACTTAGTTTAATTAGTTTTCGAATAAAATATTTGATATAAATTTAACGAATGAATCTTAATGCGCTTATCGTTCTGCTGAAGTATATATTTCTATTAAGGTGGTTTTACGCACTCTTTCCAAACCAATTCGTGCAGGGTTGGTCAAAGTCAGGGAAATTTAAAAAAATTACTTAAATTTTCCGTAAATGTTAGCAATAATTTTCTAGAGAAGACATAATCAGCCTTAACTGTTAGTTTTATCATCAATTCATATAACTTTTGCTAAGATCACTGACATTAGTCTTTAAAGTTTTAGGAATTTAATAAAAGCACAACTAAAATGATATTTTCTATATATTGGAACGTGACTAAAATACAAGGATTTTTTTTTCTGGAAAATATCAGAAAGCCAGGCAATTTTGCACGCTTATCGCTAGACTACTTAAAAACTAACTTTCCTCTAAAACTGACACAACTCCCCGTCTCCTGGGTGTTAATTTATCATTGTGAAAAGAAGTCTAATTTTATCGAAGATACCCTTTTCGACCGTGCGGGTAATCGACACCATAATTCTTACAACTGTGAGGCGCTACCGGATGAGCTAGTAAGTCGGATAGCTTGCAAGTTGCAAACATATGTTTCCTGTGTTTTCTTGTCTCTATTTCTTATAATTATAATGCGTGTTTTAAAAATGAACCTTGTTTGTGGAGGAATGTAAGAGCTGTAATTTTAGTGCTAAAGAAGGTGGCGAATGATTACACCTCTGTCAAGTAACTCGGAAGTGAGCCTATCTGAATAGCTTTGCGTGTTCTCAAGGTCATTGGGGGAACTTGCAGCCGGTTTGATGGATGGCGTAGGGAAACCGCCACTTACTAGAGCTATTTTTAAGTGCTCAGTAATTAAATGCTCTGGATGTATGCTAATAAATGGAATTTTTGGTTCCTTCCATGGAGGAAATCTCGTACCTTTTCGGAAGTATGCTCTGTTTCTAAAACCTGCGTGTAAGCTATGTCTTTTCTTAAAAATATTATTTTGGCTTAGAGGTATTCAAATAAATAAAACATTAATATCAACACTTCGTTGTTTGGAAGGGTGTATATTTTTTTCTTTTTAATATATTTGAAAACATTCTGGGAATAGTTTTATTTTAATTTATTTTACTTCCTCACACCCACCGTTCTAATTTTCTTCAAGTCTTGACTCCCAATCCCCACACTCCCAATAAAAGTACCGGGTGCGACAATGACGCTAAACATATTAGTAAATCCGTTATATTTCTTTACCACATAAACATAATGCTTTAAAAGGGCTATTTAACGCCCCCTGATACTAATCCGATTTATATAGAAAGGAACATTTTGACAGTTATAAGAGCTACCAAAACAATTTTATTATATTTATACGTCAAACTTTTTGGTATGCGGCTATCATAAAGTTCCTTGTTACCAGAGTCGTCATATTAATTGTAATATTATTACGATATCTCATTTTAGTTATTTTCTGACCATATTATTTTCATAGTCTATGTTTTATGAAAAAACACTATACCAAATATATATTTTGATTTATGTACCTGTGATCACATTTACATTTTACTATAGCCTCAATCTTACAATGGCTTACCTGCAATTATAACTGTTTTAAATATAAATAATAAATTAGCTTAACTTAAAAACACATTCAAAATAGCATTATTATTATTATTACTATTATTATTATTATGTGTAGAATGCACAAGTTTAGAGCATTGGAGAGAATCATAGACACATTCTTAACTCTACATATTATTTTCGTCCACCATTTTAAACTCAATCGCAAATATGTATTTCTGAATATATAAATTCCTTGGGTTTTATTACCCAGCTAGAATCGAGAATGTATCGCACTGGAATCAGGTTTGTTTCCTTTGGTTGATTGGTAATAATTGTCGGGGGACTGGTTGCTATGTTTGTCCTGTAATAGGTAAGCTATTGCTGTAAATGTTTGTTATAAAAAAAATCTAAATCTTGGTCGAACCAATTGTTATCAATTGTTTCCATAGACATAAAAATGTAACCTCAATTTAATATAAGCATTTTATCCTATTTTACTTTGGTTTAGTTATTTTTTCGAGCACCACGTCTTACTACCCCCTCGGCTCATACTCTTATCTAATGATAACATGAGAATGATTTTAGGGATTATTGAGGTTATATTTATAGTAAATGTACCAGCATTTGCATGGAGGGAGAGTGGATAACTAGTTTGTAAAAACCACCCTAAGTACACCCGACCGAGATTTGAACCCCAATCTCCCCATCCTCGGTAGTCTAGTCTACTGCGAGTATAGCGCGTTAGACCGCGCAGTCACCAAATCACGTTGGTTTTGTATTAATTGGATTTAATTTTTTCTAACCGATAGGTAGACTTCGCATTAACTTACGAGCACTTTAATTTTACGTAAACGTTAGCGTCAACATAACATTGTAAATTAAAATGTAGGGGTAGAAATCACAAGGTTATGTTTAGCCCAAATCATAAAACAATGTGACACTGTAAAAGGACGCCTAGGCTTGTTTTTGAATGGCGTGATCCATGGGTCTTCGTGGTAACTGTGATCCTAACATGCTAGGTCATCTGAACGACTGGACGTTCTGAATTGCGAGCGAGTGGCCTTCCTTGCCAGTTGTGTGTTCAGACCTACGTGACCTACGTCCTCTCCTTCAGCCTTGATAGCGGATACAGTTAAAACACTGCTAGGGATTCTTGTCTCCACCCAGTCCACCCTAGTCCTTGCTGAAGCCATTAATGGCATCGTTTAGGTCTTGATTATGCACTCTTTAGCTTATAGCAAAGTCTAGGTCTCAGCTAACCACTCCTAGTTTATATCAACGGCTATGTCTCAGCTGACCACTCCTAGCTTCTATCAACGGCTATGTCTCAGCTGTCCACTCCTAGTTTCTAGCAAAGTCTAGGTCTCAGCTGTCCACGCCGAATTTATATCGACGTCTAGGTCCCAACTGGACACTCCTTATTTCTAGCTACCTCGAAATAATAACTCTAGTACTTGGAATTCCAAAATTCAGGTTGGACCTAGCACCTATTTAACTAATTGTGTAGTAAGATTAACCTATGCAAAAAAAAAGCTGTTATTATGGCCGTTATTGAACCATTGCCCTCTAGACCAAAATTGTCACTCATTTGTCAGGTCATCAAGGGTTCAATGCTAGATCATCGTAATATCGAAGTTAACAGTGTTCTTTTACCCCTTTTAATCTAAGAAAATAAAACCAACACACATGTTTCTGAATACCCTTTTGATTATTAATTTATAATGCATTTACTACCTTAGTTTACTTGGATGACAGCTCAAAAATCTACCTGAAATAATCACTGGAGTATCCCTACGCCAACAGCTGACATCAGTTACTTTGAATAACATTAATGAAAACGGATGGTAATATACGAATTTGATAGTTAACAACAGTTGGCCAGAAAGAAATCATTAAAAGTTATGAAACGGTGTTAAAAAACTTAAGTCTACGTTATATAACATTTAACTAAAAAACTTAAAATTTATGACAAAACAGTGATGTTTTACAAGTGTTGACAACCCAAAACCTAAACATATGATTTTTGAACTATCATCCAGGTAAAAACATATCATGAACACACTCTAAATTTGTATTCCTTATTATATTTTGTTTCATAATGGTGGATAAAAAAATATTTTGAACCGTGCTGCCTGTGTACTTATGCCTATAATTTAAGCTTACGGAAAGCTATTCTAGACCTTTGGTTGACCTCCCCGACCATCTAGCTATGCGGATGGCCGATTCACTGCTCACGTGATCTCGATGTAGGGCTGTGATGTTCAAACTTCTTAAAGGTCGTTTTCGTTTGATTTTATCCCAGCCGTAGCATCTATAGCTTGTGTCTATGTAATTTACGTCAAGGACGTTGCCTACTTGGTGATTTCGAAGCTATTTTACGAAGCGGGTTGCATCCTACCTTGATACACTCAAGCCTTCTATGCACTATCACACTTAAAAGTAAATCTACTAAATAAAAAGGGAGAGTTGAAAATGATTAGTTCATCCTATAAGGTCACCTGTTTATCGGCTGATGACACTTACCTTCTTCCGCTGACTAGTCTAAAATAAATACTTGTTTTACTATTTTACTATTCGCGCCTCGACAACTTTGATGGCACTACAAAATTAACATTTTCTTGTATTGTCTCCTATGCCTCTACATATTTAAAAAATCTACATCCTGATAGGACTATTTAAAAAACTGTTTAAAAACTGCTTTAAGATTAATTTTTTTTTACAAATTATGATATGTTTAGAATTATTTAAGGATTTATGGTTTTTAATTAAATAAGTGTAAAAACATTATTTTATCAGTCCCTTAAATCTGCATCGTCAAAGTAGGCCTAATATGCTATTATATTCAAAATTTAATAATGCTAATATTCCTTTAGCTGTAGAATCGCAATATATATATATATATATATATATATATATATATATTTTTTTTTTTCAAGGTATTTCATCACACTTTCTTCTTTGGAAGTAGCAAGTGTTAAAATGTAATGCAATACATATGTAGAAGAACATTAGAGAAGGCAGAAGTTCTTTGATGTTTATATTAGTGAGCAGAAACTCAATCCCTGCTCTCGCCCTTCATCTCGTAGAGGTAATGTGTTTTCACCGTGTCCGGCATTTCTTAATATGTACTTTTAATTCAATCAATAAAACTAACGACTGGGATCTAGTGACGGTAACACGCTTTATTCCCGTCGAGCATATAATTTAACTGTTTCATATAATTACGTACGAGTGATATTTGTCCTTATTCAGAGCAGTGCGTCGTGACATTAAATAAAAAGTTCATTGATATTACATGATTGATTTCAATTTTAACCAAATAATCTATTACACACACGCGCGCGAATAAGAGATAAGACATGGTAAATAACTGAACAATTAAACCCTGAAATGTTAAAACCACCAAAAGTAATATTTACATTAATGTCAATACAAACGTGGTGGTATGATTCAATAACTAAATCCTCCCTCCCGTAACGAACGTTACATACTCTATGTTTAAAATTCGCCTGATAAACCTAATTTATTTACACGGGAAATCCTATCTAGACTTGCCGTTACATCACAGGAAGTTAACGTCGTTAAAAGAGCGTTCATCATATGTACTGATCGCCTCTTTTGAAAGGTAGCCAGTAACACTCATTGAGCTTAGTGAAAAGTGTATATATATAGTCCCTCCTTACTCAATTTAGCCAAGACTGAACGAGAGATTAAGTAACTAATTAATCAAAACAAAAGGAGGTTAAGAGGGTTACACAAAACACGTGGTTTCCCACAGGGATCTCTAAATCAAAATCCAGTTACAAAAAGGACTTTAGTATTTATTACGAGACAAAAAAATTAAACACATTTTATAAGGTTAAGTTAAGGCAAAGGAGAACAGATTTACATTTACTACATTACCGATTTGTTAAAAGGATTTATAAAAGATGTCTCCAGTAGAAGACCAGAGAACCAAAAATAATATTAATAAAGACAAAGAAAATAGTCTTCAACCATCATACCTAATCCCCTGTTTGATTATATTTTAAATCGCGTGGTCTATAGGATGCCGACTGATACAAAACCATAACATAAAAAAACCAGGTCCCATGGTTGACAAATTTAGCGTTACATTACAATACAAAAAAAACTACAAAATAATAGAAACATAAAAGGTCATAATCAGAAAAATAACTACACGGAAACTTTACCTCATAATACCAAAACCAGAAATAAACAAAAAGGAAAAATACTACATGTTAAATTTGAACCGATTCTCCAATCAAGTTAAAAAAAAAAGAAGAAAACAAAATTTTACGTTTCAGTTTAATTGGATCCAAAAGGCGAACGGCCGAGTTAACGGCGTCATCTCCCTGAACAAGAAATAGTGATTTTTGGTGAGGCCAATCAGCGACAAGTTTGCAAGATAAAAAAGGACCAATAGCATTATAGTTGAAGACTTGACATTTTTAAAATACAAGGTATAAAAAACATTAAGGTAAAATTACATACATAAAAAAGATAGAAAGAGATTTAATTACTTAACAAAGATTGAATTAATCATTTATAAAAGATTATTAAAAACTTTAGTTCCATTAAATTCCCATCCAGATCGCCACCTATTCCGGAAATAGAAACTACTCCTTAATTTACATTTTATCCGACATACAGGAGCTTCAAGGTCGATAGAAATTTGGTCAATTTATAATCAAAAGTACACATAGCAGGCCCAAATCAGCTCCCGGTTCGCGCGATGTATGGAAGTTAAAGCGAAAGGAAAATATTAATATATGCCAGAAATGTGAGCAGTGTATTCATAATATTTGAATGATTACTCGATTTTTTCTGCGGTGACGATGGGGGACAATGCGACACAGTTTTTTGTTAATGACTAGTGTGTCCCTATTATACAAGAATGAAGATTTGTGCACAGTGCTTATCTGTGAAGCCATTCTTAAATGGTCAAAAACGGCCTTTTCAATACAGTTTTTATCCAACTATAATTTAAGATTTCAACAATTTTAAGTTTTGGGAACCTATATTAACTGTTTATCTTCATTAATGATTAATCAGAAATGTTCCAAGTGCAATATTGTTAATGTAAATTTACTATTTCTAGCCGACTGTATCACAGAGTTGATTGGCATGGAATGCACACTCTTAATCGGTGCATGTGTGATTGCTATTACGATCAGGGCTCTCGATGTCAAAAAAGTGGTTTCGGTATCTAAATATCGGGCTGTAGATTTTCACGAAAATCACAAAATGTATAAACTGTCGCTGGGATTTATTACAAAACCCAGTGATTTAGCCAAGTAAGAAATATGATCTTGGGGATTTCTCGCCTGGGAATGACGACAAGCATTAATCTATTCATATCAGCTCGACAGAGCATGAATGAGGTAGACTCAGTTTGGGATTGGAATCCACCAGGGTTTATATCAATAGTTTAAATATATTTGATTTATTTTTTATACTGGAAATACTGAAATGTTCTTGAATTTTGAACCAAGGTAGGATCTTGGCTACGGAATTTTCCATAAATTTAAATGAAAACTGCACTTCTCTATAAAGTGAAGGAAGAGCTAATGCAATTTTTTTTATTTAATGTTTATTTGTATGTGCATTCTACAAAATAGTTATGTTTGTAGCTATGAATATCCTAATTTTAATCATGTTCTAAGTAACTGCAATTATCGTGTCTATGAATCAATATTTTTTACTTAATATTTTATGTGCGCGCCCATACAGATGCATTTTTTTGTACATTAGTTTTAAATACCCATGTATTAGATTTATTTCTAAAATACAGAAGCTTTGTTGTGAACAATGATAAACTTTCATTTTAGGACTTTTTTTATTTGCTTCACTGCTGTTTAATATTCTTGCAATAAAATTATTTACTAACTTTATGAGTTATGACAGTCGTCAACTTAACCTTATCTCATTGCAATAAGGATGTTTTGGTTCTGATAGCCTTTTTATTATATCATACTTGGATTAAAAATACATACTGTAATTTCAAAACTGTCGTTCAGTAGACACCCTGTGTACACAACTCTGTCGCTAGAGCTGACTCACACTTGCACGTGACAATTAGTATTCGTCTGCCTTTGATGTGCTTACGACAATGTCTGCATGGAAAAACTACCAGCTGCCCATTCATTCTAGAAAGAGGGTATGGAAGCTTTCGTTGCGTACTGTAAAGGAGACTAGGGAATCAGAAAATTCTCCGTTTTCGAAAAGTTACTGGCAAAGGTTACTTTTTTGAAAATTTTCCATTATTTCTTTGAGAGAGAGGAAAAAAAAAAAGTTAGATCTACTGTTGATTGGATATATTAATGTTTAAAAATTATAATCAAAGTCTTAACAAATACATTCCATTTTTCTGAAATTTAACGATCTTTAAATTTTACTGAAAAATAGTTATATGTAACTACCATTATGTGTGTGGGTTTTATTTCTAGAATATCTATTATTATTATTATTATTATTATTATTATTATTGGCTGTTCTGTCTTAAGATAGGTCCATTCCTTTTGTTAGTGAATCTAGACCGCCATTGCGCCCTGTTCCCTAAGATAATTAAAATAATGCTAAAGGTGGCCTACGTATTTGTTAACAACTTTTGCTCCCCTACCCCTTCCCCCACTCTTCCGCCAAAACACATTTGGACTGTCTGCATAGCATATTAGAGTTAGCTTCTTTATATTTTGGTTGTAAACATATTAAATTGACAGATTTGGTTAAGTCTTGCCATAATTTGCCTGGGGTGTGATGCAAAAGATAATTTATCCTTCTTAATGATTAAAATTCTTATAATACATTTACTCAGAGCGGCGAATTTATCTTTGATTAAAATGTTCCTTTCCCAAATATTGGACATGATTTATGTTTCAAACAAATTAAGCGTGCTCCAAATAAACTTCAGCCCCTTTCAACGCGTCGTGTAGATCGTGACATCGTTTGAACACCAAATAGCACTCTAGAGGCGAGCCTCAAGGTTTATTTTTGTTACTTTTAACAGCCTATCAAGTACTAAGAGGACAACTAACAGCTCTTCAGCACATAACTCATCTTTTAAATTGGTAAATACACCTTGAATAAAGTGACTTGGTTCTTAAAAGAATTTAACATGCACTTTACGAACTTTCTGAAAAAGAACGTTCCAATCTCACCATTAATATTTTTTCGGCCTTATTCGGAGTCGAACCTGGTACACTTTATTGAGTAGCCAGATGTACAACAATTTCTTGAGTTTTACCAAACTATTTTTTATCTTATGTTTAAACTAAAATATTTACTTCAAGGATTATCATAGAACAAAGTTTTTTTTTAATGTATAAAGTGAAACCATAATTATAAGAAAAAATCCCCTTAGTTTTATTGAACCTATCTAAATTTAATTTATTAAATCCAAGCCAAGGTATAAATGGAAGAATTTATTTATTATCTGGCTTTAGAAAATTCAAATTTACATTTATTAAGGCTAAAGGTAAGAGTTGAGATCTGACCTTGCAATATTCACATAAGATGTGTCAATGGGCCAGCCACAAGTATTACGTTTTAATTTATATATTATGTATAACGTAATAGTATCTTACTTTTTGGTGTATTTGTTCTTTTTTTAATATAACAGAAAATTATAAAAAAACTCTCTTTTATTTTTTTTAAAAACGGTGCAGAGAGCTGGCTGGTTGTGGGGATTTTGAATTAAATATAAACCTAAACTTGAGAATAAATCTCCATTAGAATAACATACACACCGTTACAGTCCGATTTAGATAGGAAAACACTTTTTTGAAGGTTACAAAAGGTACTAAAACGGTTTTCATATATTCATACGTTAAGGCATGTCATCTCCATTTGTCACTTTTGATAGATAATATTAATAAAATAGTATCATTTTATCTAAGTTGGCCACAATAAAACCTGTTTGTATTTTCTAAAAATTCCTTCTTACCTGTATTATACCATACATTATAATGCGAACGTCTAATTTGGCGCTTTTCTTGTTGTATTTTCATTAGTCACATTCGCTTCGGTGGTCACAGACTAAATGGTCAGTCTCTTCTGGTACTGTTTTACCACCCTCTCTCCACGTTAATGTTTATTTTATATCATCGCGTCTTGCCTCTTCAATACGCTTATATGATCATTTCCCAAATGGGGTTGGGATCAAGAAGGAAATATTCTCGAGGTAATATCTCTTTCTTTTTCACCAGACAGAGCAGCGGCCACTGAAGTGGGTCACGTTAATGTAGGTAACTTCATCTAAACTACCTGCCCCATCCTTACACATTAGATTTAGTCTTTGGTAACTATTCTGTTGGACAAACTAACGAAAAAAATATTCTCTTCAAATCACTGGACAAACTCTCACAGTTGAATTATGTTAGACACAGGTCAGGATCTTGATTGGCTTCCTTAAATCTGCTCTTTTCTAAAAAGTGCAATAAACTCTTTCCTACAGCCCGGCTGAGTCTAGTTGAATCGACAGGACAAACTAGACCTCCATAAACTGTTGGCATGTTTTTGAGAGGTAGAGTTGGTTGAAAACAGTTTCCAAATACTGTAAGCAATAAAATACTGTTAGTTATAGGGCAACTGCCTTGGGCCCTTGTGTGTATTAACCGGGTCAAATAAGGAAGTTTCACTTTAGAAAGCTCTACTTCCTATTAAAACTCTCTCGAGCTAAATATAGTTAAAACTAAACAATTTGTACCAAGTTATTTTTACTGTTCATGTGTTTTATTATGTGTAATGTTTAAACATAATCAGCATATTATCTACAAACTAACTTAACCTAGGACATAAGTCTGATAGGTGGGCCTTCACAAACCACATCCGTATTCTTAAATATTTACCAACAGGGTAACAATACTTTAAACCTGTACACAAATAGTAAATACTATACCTCACAGCGAGTTGAACCAAATCTCTAGAGATTGGTGATAAATCACTCATCAGTAATATTTTAAAAATCAGTTTTTATTGATATCGACTTTAGTTGTTCAGCAAACCCGCCTCAGTGGACGAATGGTCTAACGCTTCACTCTCGTGTTAAAATAGCCTACTGATTACGGGTAGATCGGGCTTTTAATCCCTGAAGGGTTTATTGAGGGTTTTTCCTAAATATTTTCCCACTTTACTTCTACACAAATGCGAGAATATTACCTCTAAAATGCTTCCTTTCTCATTCCTACCCCATTAGAGTAATTATCATATATACATAAACCTGAACAGTTAGTAAGACACGATGACAAAAATTATAATCTCTCCATGAATTGACATGTACACTCCGTCTATCCTGAAAGCGGTATCACTATGGGTCGTATACATGAACAAAAGTAGTAAAAGTGAAGGGTTAGTAGAAAAGTGGCGTTGATTTGCTTGATATAGGGCCGTCTAATAGGACGTACCGTATTAGGGCCAGTTTCATAGTCAAATTTAGTACGCCTCAAGTGCGGCGCTACACTAAGTTCATGACTATACCTACCTAAACCAGAATGGAATGGGCCAGTTTCCTATATGAGAACGGCCCATTCCATTCTGGTTTAGGTAGGTGTCGTCATGTACTTAGTGTAGCGCCGCACTTGAGGCGTACTAAATTTGACTATTAAACTGGCCCTTAGCCTTTAATCATCCACTCACACTACTAGCCCACTCAACATCCACTTAGGCTCACTCTTGCATACAGCCCTCTGACCCAATCTAATAAGTTATAGCATATAATAGCAATGCAAGTTAAGCTTGTTACCTTTCAGGGTGGCTATAAACCAGAAGTATATTGTTAGGATAAAGGGCCTTCCAGATCGGGTTTCCTACCAAAACCACAGTATACTTTCATAATCTTATTCCACTGAAGTGGTGGGGCGCGAATTATTTATATTTTTAGTGTCAGTACACTCAATCCAAAGTCCATTTCATATACATTATCGATGATCACGTCGCTATTCACTTCACTTAAAACATAAGCCTTTGTTTTTTACAGAAATGAACAAAAATGCTTCTAAACTGTTTAAACAATATTTGAGAGTCTATTCTTGATGTATTAACGCTTGTAAAATGATCTTCCACCCGCTACTTGTGTAAATTACAAAGCTAGTAGCAGTCAATATTCACTAAATAAATGCTTTTACGTCTAGCTTAATTGAATTGTATATAAACAACACCAAGAGTCAACAAACTGAAAAGTTTTGGATTTATTCCACCTTCAAGGTTTTACATTTAATTCATCGTATATCTTTACAAATGATGTGCTCTAGGCACCCTCAAACCTACTTGCTGGAACTTTTGATTTAAATGTTTAAAATTTGACAGGATAGCTTTATTTGAGTTAAAACTTTAGGGTAAAGTCGTTGCGGCAGCCCAAATGAAACCGGCCCACCGGTATTTCTCCCGGCGCCCCAGTACAATCCTGCTTTGTTACCACAGGACAACATAAAACATGGCTTGCATGATCTACAAATGGAACCTCGGACAGCAAGTAATATCACACATCCAACGTCCCCGCCAGTATCTTTAATGCTTGTGCATCAGGAAGAGATCAAACACACTAATTTTTTATAGATCTAGGATCCAGTCAAATTGAGCGGTTTGCCATTTTTAATAACATTTATTATTTTTATTTATTAAATGGAATGGGCCAAAGTATATTTTTCAATTGCGTTACAACTATAAGGCTGGCCATGAAAATTGAACCTGAGAACTTCGGTTTTTCTTGCCAATGCTTAACTACTAAACTATCCTAGTTCGTGTCGTATTCAGGACAGTTTTTCACTAATGATTATTTTAATTGTGATAAACTGGTGAAGCAAAAGCAAAGGTATGTGGTTCGATTCCCGTATCCATCATGTAATTTTTCACTTTATTGGATTTGATTCCAGTTTCGGGAGTGATTTTGTGGACAGCCATCACGTGTCAGTTTGTGATACATACATGAATTAATTACGAGTAGGGTGTGTTTGTTTTAGATGTTGGAATTCTATTTACTTTTTATGCTTGAAATAAAGGCGCTATTGATGAGCTGTTTGTTTTGTTTCTCGTCGTGACCTTGAAGCTGTGTGATAATGAAACTCGTGTCGAGTGATTGACTCGGCTGACTGCTCCAGTTTAAAAGTTAGGTTAAAAGGGTGCCAGCCAGCACCAAAGATAAGAGATGAGCGTGCAAGCTATTAATAGCTCACTGCCACTTTAAATGTGTGTCGATGTTTTTTTTTATCATATGTTGTCTCTTCGTTTCCCATTTGGTCTAGTGTTGTGGATCGTAAGAGAAGATGGATATGATGCGGAAGGTACTACTGTAGGCCTTAAACTGTAAACATGTTTGAGGACGCCACTTACATCGGGAATTGTAGCCTCAAAACTACCAAAACAATTTGTCACTTTTATTTACATTTTCTGTTTTGAAACTATCTTTATATGTTTAAGCACCACGTCTTACTATCCGTTCAGGTTATACGCCTAATGTACTGATTACTCTAATGTTATTAGGAATTAGGAAAGTATAATTTAGAGGAAGTGTATTGGCATTTGCGTGGAGGCCGAGAATAAAATCATTGAGGGAAAACCACCCTCAGTACACCCGGCCGAGGTCAAACCCTGACCTCCCAGTCATTGGCAGTCTAGTTTAGCACGAGATCGATGGCTTAACTGATGCAGCCACCGAAACGGGTTTGTGGCACTGTTAAAAAAAACGATTTGTTCGAACAATTATTGCCAGAATTTTATTTCTAAATACTGTATTTACTTGCATCTCAGAACTGCAACATTTCGCATGAAAATCATTAAAAATTAATCATTTAATTTGTATTTTCAGTTATAAAACACAAAGTTCAAGGTTCTTAATTATTTTTTAATAACGCGGTACTTAAGGACTTGTGTAACGTTTCTCAACGCTACAGTAAGTGGCCGCCTGATTTAATTAGTTAATTTTTGCTTCTTATTGTTGGGATTGCGCTAACAGCAGGTGGTCGGGTGGTTGGATGGGCTGATCACCCGACATAAAATTGAAAATTATGTCGGATGACACATTTACGCACGATCTAATATTGCGTACGATCTTACCAAATCTGCCTGACCTAATCATGTCGTCTGTAAGTCAATACACTTTTTACCAATTTCTCATTATATTATCTTATATGGGGTATCGTCTTCTATCGATCCACATCATAACGATACATATTCTCGAGCTTAGTTTTTTCACACTCGCAGACAAAAATATGAAGAAATTAGCCAATTTGTTGTAACATAGATAGGGAGGTGGTAGACCAAACTTTAGACCTCGTGGTTATCAAATAAATCAATGCTTCAATCCGTATGATGTTGAGATGTACTGTCTGTTCAGCATAGGAGTTTTCTCAAAGGTCTTTTTCCCTACCAGAAATCTTTTATATAGTAGAAGATTGGTACGAAAAAAGACCTTCAAGAGAGTAATTCCTACCGTGAATGAAGTATATCTTAATAGCACAAAAACTAAGCGTACTCCAAGTGGGAATCTGCTAGAAGAGTGTCTGAAGTGTCTGGAAAAAAGACCTTCCAGAACGGCCTTCACTATTCACTTTACACATACTATGCACCAGATCCGTATAATACATTACTTATATTTGAAAAAAAAACTTATCTTACTATGGATCCTTTTATATTTGTAAATAAACGATAAGAAACCATTGGGCTGGCTTGCTAAAGCAGCCATCCGCAACAAAGACCACATTGTGATTAGACACAATGTCGCCCTGATAGGGAATATTTATCAAAATGTCGGTACAACGAGAGTCATTCGACGCGATATTATTATGTTGTTCCATAGATCACATCACCCGCCTCGGTGGCGTAGTTGGCTAACGCTCTAGTCGTGTTGAGCTCGACTACTGAGGACTAGAAGTTCGAGGTTCGAATCTCGATTGGGTGAACTGGGGGTGGTTTTTCCCAAATGGTTTTCCACTCTCCCTCCACGCAAATGCGGGTTCACTTCCTCTAATTCAACCTTCCCAATTCCTAATCCATTATCGTTATTAGTACTTAAAGCGTATAACCCGAACGGGTAGTAAGACGCGGTGCTAATATTATTATTTTCATAGACCACGTCAAAGAAAGTTTGCCAGATTTCTATTTTTCTCTTAGCACAGCGTCTTACTACATGTTCGGTTCTTACGACGAAAATATAATCTACTTTATTACGCTAATGTGTTGGGGATGAGAGGTTGTGTTTAAAGTAAGGGTACCTGCATTTGCGTAAATGGAGAGTGGAAACTCATTTAGGAAAAAAAAATCCTCTTTGTATATTCGATTGGTATTCGAACCCGGGTCTCCCTGTATTTGGCAATCGAGTCTACTACGATAGTAACGCTTCGAAACATTCTCACCCCGTTTAAGACGTTATTAATACGTTTAACACAAGGCATATTTACGAATTATTATACTCGGGGTATTTATGAGCTCAATTTGAAGAGAGATTAGCCAGGCGAGACTATGGTAAACCCCTTTCGTAAGGTAAAAAATGTACATTTAGTTGGACCTCAAACTAGATTCTGACATCTAGGGCTTGAATCTGGCACTCAACCGAACACGCTGGCATTCATGCATCGGTGATCACGAGTACTAAATGCCAATCTCGTCTGGTCAGGTTTTCTGGTGAAGGAAAGGTTGGTGTTCGAACGAATCCTGTCCGGATGCACCCCCCCCAGTTTCTCCCCCCAAATAGTTTCCCACTTTGCCAACACCCGCCTGTACATTAAGCATACAATTCTTAAGCCTTATCTCAGGGGTTCTTTACCCATCTACGATTACAGACTCTCAATGTATTGCCCAATATATGCTCATATTCCCTTTGTCAAACTTTCGAAATCCTCATTAGTCGTATCAGGTACCAGTTTGACTTCATAACATGATTTATTTAGCACCGCGTCTTACTACCCGTTTGGGTTTTACGTTAATGGTTTATGGGGTGAGAAAGGCTAAATTTACATTAAGTATACTTGTATTTGCTTGGGCGTAGAGTGTAAAACCACTCTGGAAAAATCTTCAGTACATCTGACCGAGATACGAATCTCAATCTCCCCATCATCGGCAGTATATTCTAATGTGAGAGTAGCGCCTTATACCATGCGCCCACCGAAGTGGGTTCAAAACTTGTTAATAGCTTGGTTTTATTTTATATGTAGATAGCTAGGAACAAAACAGCCGAAAGAAAACCATTGGGATGTTGTTAATAAATATTTATAGAAAAATAGCAACTCACAAATACATAATCCGTATTGATAACATTGATTGCTGTGATTGCGACTTTTACTAAAAAAATGTTCAGAGATAATCCCATACCTTCCTTTTTGGTTTCTAATATCCCCAGCTAAGCATTAGCTCATCAGTATAGTTAAATGCAGATAGCTCTGACGAGTACTAAGACGTAGAGTAAAAAACACCCTGATACTGAGCTAGCTAACACTTGACCTCGTCCCACCGATGGCAATCGTCACTTGTCGCCCGCGGTGTAACTTTTAATATATGCGTTGTAATTTTCATGTAAACGAAATGACGTTCATGATGAAGGCTAGTCGTGATTGGCACTAGCGGTGCGGTGACGCTCGACATAATCTGCATACACCCTTGATATGGGATATCACAAAAAAACATTGTAATATCTCTGTACTGGCTTTATAAACTATGGATTTAGTACGATCACATTCCGTTTAGAATCCCCTTTGCTTTCCAATTAATATATTTATAAACTATGGATTTAGTATGATCACATCCCGTTTAGAATCACTTTTGCTTCCCATTAGATATCTTTACAAACTATGGATTTATTACGATCACACCCCATTTAGAATCACCTTTGCTTTCCAATTGATATCTTTACAGACTGGATTTAGTAATATCACATCTCGTTTAAGATCACTTTTGCTTCCCAATTTATATTATTACAAACTATGGATTTAGTACAATCACATCCCTTTTAGAATCACTTTTGCTTCCCAGTTTATATATTTACAAACTATGGATTTTGTACAATCACATTTCGTTTAGAATCACTTTTGCTTCCCAATTTATATCTTTACAGTAAATACAAAAAATGTTGTAGGGCAATGTTATTTGTAACTTGTTACATTTGAGTGATGTATAACATTGACAAAAACATCTCAAAACTGTCTAACAAATTATATAACATGTTTTATCTAGTCTGCATCATGTCGCTTGAGGAGGTTGGTTGCCTTGCGCCCGTGGTTTCTCAAATGTTTTGCAAAAAACTGAGATTCAACATGTTGACCATGACCTGTTGGTTGAGAAGCTCGGAACTTATGGCAGTTTTAGGAACTTTGTTCGGATGACAATCCAGGACTTTTAAGTACCAAATTAATTTGAATGGTAATCGAGTAGAGAGAGAGAAAAAAAAACCTGAGAGGCTAGCTCCAGCTACAAGTGGGAAGAACAGTGTAGCCAACTTGCCACATAATGTAAACAGGCCTGTAACAGTGCATTATGTTAGAAAAACAAAAGTTACGGTTTGTTCTATGATCTTTACCGACAGTGAACGGGAAAAATATATATAACTGGTTATAAAATACAAAAAATGTTACAATTTTATAACATTTCTCATTTGATTTGCTAACAAGCTGTAAAACATCTTTATACAATAGCCTACAAAGTTTTAACACTTTACATAAATTTTTTTTAGTGTTAACGTAACGTGTAACGCCTTTACTTTGATGCGTTAATAAAGCGATTTAATATTTTTATGGTTCAAAAATTAATGTAGTTATTGTATCTGATTTAGTTTAGTCAAAGATTATTAATATATTAGATTTTGTAGAGTTGTTGGATACCTTTTGCACGGGAGTTCAACCCTTTTGCCTACCTTGCTAGAATACTTTGGTCAGGCAATAATTAATCTTAGTAACCCTCTCACTCCACGGATAAAACCTAACTCAAGTAGGTAATACAGCGCGAACCAGACGACGGATCGTGATGCGTTTTTTTAAAATTCTATTTTAATAAACCGTTGAAATTTTGGGGCCAGTGATACTTTAACGCTAGTTTTTAAAAATCAAATAAAAAACAAATAATAATTATTATAATTATAATTATAATTATAATTATAAAACTTTAAACCAATACAGACTTCGCTGCTATCAAATAAATGATACCGAAAAATTTACTACAATACGTTTTCTAGTTTCAACGCAATCTTGTAGGGTCTATCTAATTCCCTGGAATCCGTGAAATGGGCTCTTAAAAAGGTATAGTTTTTTTTAAAAGCTGGATGCGTCACGCACGGGCTGTACTGCTCTAGAAGACCCACTTCGACCGATGATGGCTATGATTAAGCTAAAGATGTCGCGAGAGTCTATTCTCATCTTGCAAGGACTGTACCACTATAGAAGATCTAGTTCGACTGAGGATGGCCATGATGACGCTAAAGATGTCGTGAGAGTCTATATTCATTCTGCAAGGACTGTACTGCTATAGAAGACCTAGTTCGACCGAGGATGGCTATGATGACGCTAAATATGTCGTGAGAGTCTATATTCATCCTGCAAGGACTGTACCGCTATAGAAGACCTAGTTTGACCTATGTTGGCCATGATGACGCTAAATATGTCGTGAGAGTCTATATTCATCCTGCAAGGACTGTACCGCTATAGAAGACCTAGTTCGACCTATGATGGCCATGATGACGCTAAAGATGTCGTGAGAGTCTATATTCATCTTGCAAGGACTGTACTGCTATAGAAGACCTAGTTCGACCTATGATGGCCATGATGACGCTAAAGATGTCGTGAGAGTCTATATTCATCCTGCAAGGACTGTACTGCTATAGAAGACCTAGTTCGACCTATGTTGGCCATGATGACGCTAAATATGTCGTGAGAGTCTATATTCATCCTGCAAGGACTGTACTGCTATAGAAGACCTAGTTCGACCGAGGATGGCCATGATGAAGC
Organism: Timema shepardi; assembly: GCA_902151425.1. Classification (NCBI taxonomy): domain Eukaryota; kingdom Metazoa; phylum Arthropoda; class Insecta; order Phasmatodea; family Timematidae; genus Timema; species Timema shepardi. The sequence goes on from CABFVX010002499.1 coordinate 63,225, forward strand.
TAAAGTTGAATATCTCGGCCCCGCCCACTGCACGTTCGCCAGACTGACAGATTGGAAATGCAACAAACAATTATCTACATGTTGGATCGAGGTTTTAACTGATCAAGATGTTAAAAATGAAACATGGATCTTTTTTATTTTTGTCATGAACATTATATAAAATCTTGACACATTACGTGCACAGTCTCTTTATCCAACTCTTGAAAGTAAAACTATCAATCATGTGTACACTTCATACAAAGAAAGTATTGTAAACGTCAACATTTTCTACCTTGACCTGACTTTATGTTTTTCTGAACCCCAAAAAGTAGATCTTATAATTTTGTCGGTTCCTGGGTCTATAGCTGAAACTGTTTGATGGAATTGATTCAAACGCGATATTAGGCTTTTATGTCATATCTCAGGGTGTGTTTTTTAAAAAAAATTGATTCTAAACCTCAAATTAAGGTTGTTTTACTGAATAATTTCTAAACATCAAAAAATTCTCTAAGCTAGACCTAATTTATACTAGATTTTTAGTTACAGTTCGTTTAACGTTAGTGACTAATTTTAGAAAATTTGAAATTTCTATAGAATGACTAGCGCTGTGTTCAAAATGAATAATTGGGTGTTTGGGTTGTAAATAATATTGTCTGTTCGTTTTTATATGAAAGCAAATATTTAAAGACAGTTTACTTAAGTTATGTATGGCTGATCATAGAAAAACTGTAATTAAAAAAAAGACTAACCCAACTTTTTTTAAATTGATATATGAAAACTATTTATATAATTATTATTAAAGTAATTTTGTTTTTTCTGATGAAAACTTACTAAATGGTAATTTACTGATAAATATTTTTTGAAAAGTATGTCAAACTACAGTGAAATTATATGAGAACGATATGAGCAATGTAATATTGTGTTGTACAATTGTTTTCATAATTAGGAAGCATTGACGGATGCATTTGTGATCTTCCGATCTCATTATTAAAACTTACCCACATAAATCATCCTGGTTAGATTTCGAACAGGAGATCCTGAGAGGAGGTAGGGCAACATTTTATCATTATGGTCAGCCATTATTGTTCTTTTGACATATTCTATTTTAATATATTTCTTGTAGGTGACCTGGTGGTCTAGGGGTAAGGTGTCAGACTTCTATGCTGGCGGCCGGGGTTCAATCCTCGGTCCCGGCAAAGATTTATCTGATTACCAAACCCTTCCTTCACCTCTGACAAGTCATCTTGTGAATGTGAAGAATGCCAGGTCTCCACCGTGGTTTGGATTCCACGTTAAACTGTAGGTCCTTCATTTCATCTCACAATCACCCTACCATTACACATTAGCGTAAGTGCGTATAACCCGAACGGGTAGTAAGACGCGGTAATAATAATAATAATAATAATAATAATAATATATTTCTTATTATTACCTTTTTAACACGTGCGCTATTGACGACAAAATCTGATGAGGAATTGACGAGAGCAGCCACTCGGAAGTGCATCAGCAATGGCCCGAAGAGATACTGGGAAAATTAATTGAAGTAAAATCATCCCTCACCCCCTCCACTCTGTAACCCCTACACTGACACTATCTCACTAAGGGAAACTTAGACCTCCCGTGCTAGAATCTGAAATGCAAACCTTTATTAGAACACTCCACCTGCCGGAAACTCGGGATTGTCGTCCAAACAAGTACACTTTTAATATCGATTTATCTAAGGTCGGTTAGAACCATACTTCTCAACACTTTTCTTGAAATAATGTTAACATTTTTGTCAAGTGATATGGTCAGTTTTATTATGTATCTTGGCGGTTTTGTTTATTCAAAAAAGATGTGAGAGTGGCATTTTGAAAATAGGTTCAACATGTCATTTATTGTACAAATATTAATATTTTAACCCGCATATTGTTTTCTATAACAACACATACTAACAATTTTCACACCTGCTTCGGTGGCCGCATGGTCTATGGCGTCATTCTCGCAATATACTGCAGATAACAAGGATATTAAGGTTCGAATCCCGGTTGGGTCAACTGAGAATGGGTTTTTCTAAATGGTTTTACACTCTTCTTCCACGCATATTCGAGTACACTTCCTCTAAACTCAACCTTCATCATCCCTAATACATTAGCGTAGTTAGTAAATACGCGTATAACCTGAACAGGTGCTAAAACTATTTTTTTTTTAAATCCACCACCCCTGTCATAATTGTATTGAAAGTCACACTGTCAACCATTTATAATACCTAAATCAACTTAAAGCGTGGGTGACTCGCTATCTATGGGTAAGGTGTTCTGTGTTGAGGGTCCGGGGTTCAATCCTCGGCCCCGGTACAGATTTATCTGATTACCAAACCCTTCCTTCACCCCTGACAAGTCGTGTATTAATCTCAACTTGTGAATGTTTGAAATGCCAGGTCTCCACCGTGGTTCGGATTCCACGTTAAACTGTAGGTCCTCCATTTCATCTTACCATCACCCTACCATTACACATTAGTGTAAGTGCGTATAACCCGAACGGGTAGTAAGACGTCCATGCAATCTTGAATCCCGGACCCCTAGCACAGAAGTCCGACACCTTACCCCTAGACCACCAGGTCACCTAGCTAATAAGAGAAAGGATGAATGGCGAAAGAGTGATAGAAAAAATTTGGACAATATTTATGCGGCATAGACCGAATATGAGCATCGGGCGATTAATCTAAAAGTAATCAGGTAAATGAATAGTAACTAAAGGTTTACTCTATACCTAATGGTAGTCCATAGAGAGAGCTATGATCAGTTCCGAGACAGTGAAATGTCCGGTGATGAGCTCTAAGCTTTGTATCCACAGTAGTTTGCTTGGAGTGACATTTATTGAGGGGCGTGGTCGTAATAATTTGTCAACGAGAGGCCACAAGGTCTGTGTTAGTAACTAGAGTCCCGTGGCCATGATCTCTATAACGACGTGTTCATGTGCAGCTTGTACTCCAGATTAGAGATGAGCTATCTTGATCGATCTTTACTTAAATCGATTCTTTACCCTCGATTAATCGAGGGTTAGAACGATTGAAAAGTCTCTCTATAATTCATGATCCGATTCCTTTTTCTGGAGATTTCTAAAAAATCAAAGCGAAAATAATCAAAATATAATTACAGAAATATTTGATTGGCTAAAAGATTTTTTTTAAATTAATAACATTTTGAAACCACAGTTTACGATACTTGGCCACGAATTAGCATGTCATTATGTGATATATAATTTATATCAACAAGCGCCTAGTTAATGTCAAAGTGGGTTTTGATGGTTGGTCAACATCCTCCTGAAATATTAACTAATATTATAATTAATTAAAATGACCGTGTAAAGACATTAATTCAATGGGTTTGTCACACTGTATTGACCATTTGGTGTGACAAAGTGACTTTTAAAATGGGATAGCCATAAATGAATATAGGCCTAATTTACCATATTATTTATACTAGCCTATAGTAATAGTTTGCTCATTGATTTTTACTATTTGAAATAGTTAACCATAAAAGGAAATGATATTGATATTTAATGTGCTCGAACATAGATGTTTTTTTTCTTTGAAAAATAGTTAATTAAGTCAGAAGAAATGTACCAAACTTTCTCATAATCTACTATCGCTGACTAGTGTGTATTGAAAGGGAGTTTGTTGTTTAACGTGGCTATTGCTCAGCAAGGATAGCTACCACGAATCCAAGCAATAAGCACCATTGTCCCAATATTTATAATTATATTACTGTCGTGGGTGTGTCATGTATTGTGGAATGACTGAATTGTAACTGCAGAACGATCCACAAAATAGTGAAACTACAAAATGTAGTTCATGAATGACAACTTCAATCTATAGCTTATTTTTTGCATTGCTTCCTACCCGTTCAGGTTATAAGCAGAAATACTATTTACGCTAATATGTTTGGGAGAAGGTTAAATTGAATTAAGAAGAAAAAATACTCGCATTTGCGTGAAGGGCGAGTGGAAAACCGTTTAGAATACAGTAAACCGGGATGCTAACCCCAACATACCTGTCATCGGCAGTTTAGTCTATTGTGAAGAGTGACGCCTTCAGATATAGATGCCACCGAAGCGGGTCAATCTCATGTTCGTAAACGACTGAACTACAAGCTATAGTTTTGCGAGCGGCTGAACTATTTTTACTTTCTCGCTATCTTACAGGTAGAGAAAAAATTGTGATCGTCAAAAAAATCGAACTCGAGGTTTTGATGAATCTCGACGTTCTATGACCCCCGAATCCGAAAAAGTTGTTTTTGAATTTCCGTCCGTCTATCTGTTTGTACCTCCAACTAGAGCCTAAACTATTTTACCGATTGGGCTAAAATTTGGTATCTAGGGTTTTCATAGAGTTTCCCTGAGGGTTTTTTTGGAATTGGGGTATCTCTGCCTAAAATTAAGGGTAGTTTATTGAAGGGCAAAAAGAGAAAAAGTCGATTTTATCAAATGATTTATCTAACAATTTTGATTAAATTTCATTTCAAAACATGTATAAATATTCTAAACAAAATGGCTACTCTCAATATAAATCTTTTATTTGAAACATATTTTTATAAAACCAATAACTTTCAAACTATATGCAAATATATATTAACTTTTTGAACACTATAGGTAAAGTATCGCGACCATAAAAATAATCTAACCTGAAATTTTGATGAATGTCGACGTCTCATGACCCCTCAAACCCTAAAAAGTGGCCTTTGCGGTGCCGTCTTTCTGTGTGTCTTTTTAACCCCAAAATTAAGAGTAGTTTAGTAAAACGCGAAAAGAGAAAAAATTTATTTTCACACAATCGGCCCTAACGATTTTGATTAACATTCTAAATTATGCGTTGATTAAAATTATAAATAAACTGGCTAGTTTAATTTTCCCATGAAAATTATTTCTAGACTACTTGTAATAAAAATAATATATAGGTATATAATAATAAAATAAAATAAGTTTTAAATGAAAAAATATATATTTTCTTTATCTATATATTTCGTGTTTTTGTTGGGCGCCACCCCTGGTATCTAGGGGAAAAATAATAATTAAAAAGGAACAATACATTTACCTCGGCTATAAACTCAGTGGCACAACGACTCTCAACCTCGAGACCACTGGGTGAACTTAAAACTAAAAAAGAACATGAACAATTTAGATTTAAAAAAAATGGATTGTTGAAAAAAATGTAATTAGGGCTACAAATAAAAATAAATGTATAAAAAAAACAATTGTTGGCACTTTTTGAATTTATTGTGGTTTCCTTTTTGTCCACATCCAAATCCTACCTATGGAATTCCGGTTAATTATAATTCTAATTTAATAAAGTTTAGCACAGTATTTTTGAGACCAAAAGAAGAGAAAATATATATACAATCAATAAAATTAATAATTATACATAAAATAACATGTTAAATAACTCTTTGTGTTAGTCTGTTCTGCTGGAAATAAAAGAGTTCTGGTTTATTTAGGAAAAAGAAAAGAAATGATTACAATAATCAAAAGTTGAAAGGTTGGTTTGACCTCACCCATGTATAATCAGTCCATACTGAAAACACCATCTTCATAAATTTTGTTTCACTTGAAATTCTTCCACCATTTAAATGAGCCTAAACATTGTAGCTCTTGCACACACTCTTAGCTTCCTTTATTTACTAATTTCACTTTAATCTTTCACTTTTTAACCACTATAAAAATAATTTAAATTGGGAGCCCACATTCATTTGGTTCCATCTTGGACCACCAACCCAGCAAGAACTCTCTCTACTACTCAAAACCTTCTAATCTTTTTCAAATTTAAAAATGTTCTATTCCAAGTCCAAAGAGAAAACAAACTATGTATAAATAAAACGAAAATGAATTGTTGGCTATATACTAGTGATAAAATAAAAATGAAATGTAGGTTTAATATAAGTATTTAAATATAGCCAATTGAATAAGAATAATGTTTTTTAATAAAGAATTAAATGTCTGTTTCCTTCTGTCAAAATTAAAAATCGCGCTCGTTTTTTATTCTTTCCAAATCACGAAGTTCACTCCTCACTCGTTTGATAGCACTGCCCATGCGTTAAAAACATAGATGGCCTACCTTCAAAATAAACACAGACAATACCACTTCTTAAAAGGAAAATTAATATGCTTAATAAAAGGTAAGTGTTCTTCCTTAAATCAAAATTCCTTATTTAAATTATTTAAAACAATGTTTTACGTTGTTCCCTCCGTCCTTTTACTTACTTTAATATATGTAAACATTGTCATTAGTCAGGCTGGGAATCAGCTGATGAACTTCGAAGATTTCACGGGAAATAAAATAGTAAATTGTTCACAAAATAGAAAAAAAAAGGAAATATAAGGTAGGGTGGCAAATAACATCATCATACTCTACAGAAGCGGAAATCTCCGTATCTCTGCAGCTATTTGAGTTTCTAAATATTTTATAATTGCAAAATTGTAGTACTACTTAAAATTAAAAACTTTTATATGAAATATATTTTTATAAATCTAACAGTTTCTAAGATACAGGCAAATAAATTAATACAATTTGGTGAGCTTTAGTTGTAAAGAGATACTAAAGTTATAAATCAATAATTCTCCAATGCCATAGAGTAATTAAATAATAATATTTAGCACTGCGTCTTACTACCCGTTCGGGTTATACGCTTTAAGTACTAATTACTCTAATGGATTAGGAATTGGGAAGTTTGAATTAGAGGAAGTGAACTCGCATTTGCGTGGAGGGAGAGTGGAAAACCATTTAGGAAAATCCACCCCCAGTTCACCCGACCGAGATTCGAACTTCGATCTCCCCGTCCTCAGCAGTCGAAATCAACACGACAAGCGCGTTAGCCAACTACGCCACCGAGGCGGGTAGTAATTAAATATAAGTAAGTCTCTAAAAGTTTATGTCGTTTTCCTTAAACCTCTTAGGAGAAATGTTTGTACATCAATGATCTATATCCATTTTAGACTCAATAGTCAATATTTACATTTTTTATTGGTCAAAATTTATAAATGAGGAATTTAATAACAATGCAATAACCATCAAATTTGCAAAACCTAATTAAATCTAGAAAATTTTAACCTGAAGTTGACATTTTAATACGAAATGTTGGCCTTCGGGCACACAATATCAATATTTTTATTGGTCCAAATATACAGATAAAGACGTTAATTCTTTAAAATCATGATTAATAAATTTTTCACGTATGTATAGCGCAATTTGTTCTCGGGGTTGTTAATGTATATTATACAAATTTTTAGTAAATATCTCCATTTCTAAACAATAGTGCAAGAAAGTTCTTGCGGAGTTTCGTAATATATTTTTCATGGCGCCGCGTCATACTAACCGTTCGGGTTATACACCTGTGTACTAATAATGTAAGTGGCTTTAGGTAATATTAAGGTTATATTTATACAAAGTATATTCGCGTTTGCGGGAAGGAAGAGGTTTTTTTTTTTTGTTTTTTTTTTCGAAAAACCATCCTTAGTACACCGGAACGAGATTCGAACCTCGATTTCCCCATCATTGGTAGTCTAGTATATTGCGAGAGTAGAGGCGCGTTAGAGCATGCGGCCACCTAAGCGGGTGGTTCAACTATCGAACTGTTATTTTTACTAAACATAATCAGTCTGAATTATTCCCAATAGTAAAAAAAAAAATTGTGCTCGTCTCTACTATGGACTGGCTTGTGAATAGTACAGGCATTTTTTGATAAAATGTTCGTCCCTCAGCTAGTCATTCTTAGCAAGCGTAGTCTAGGAGTAACGAGTATATTGGGGAGAAACCAACACGAGCTGCGAGTGTTCAACTCGAGGATAGCCGCTTCACGAATTGAAATTTCCGAGTTTTGAATGTAGCGTGTCGAGAATATCTTTGCACCTCTCCGAGATAGGGGCATTGAATGCTACGTGCTAGCTTGTGTTGTTAGATCGAGGGCGAGGACTTCCACCCGCTCTCTCTCTCTCTCTCTCTCTCGGAATAAGGTACCTGTCAACTCTACCTGCACGAGGGCAACAATGCCACTTTCTCCTGTTTTATTTATTCCCATGGCAGTCTGCACTTTGCTTGCACTTTCTTGCAAAGTTGAACGTTGCAAATACACCACTGTATCTTTATTCGCAAGCAATGGCGCTCTCTAGGCTCCTGTGTGTACACCATCTTATAACACTAACATGTGTCCACCCTCCTTTCTAAGAAATATATTCAAAGAATATCACAACCAGCTTCATTATATCACTACCACCACTATTACTTATATCACCATGACTATCACCATTATTTCAATACCTTTATTATCACTACCTTTACTACTACTGCCACCACTATAACTACTACCATAACTATAATTTCAATACCGTTACTATCTTTGCCTTTAGCACTACCATCATTTTCATTTCACTACTGTTTGTATCACCACCACCACCACCACCACCACCACCACCACAATTACTTGCACAACTCAGGTGTGAACAGGCACACCTAAGATCTTTATCTAATAACCTGTTCACAAAGAGAATCAAATAAGGGTTCCACCTATTTGAAGGGAAATACACTGCAGTAAGCAATTTCTTATTAACTTATCTTAAATGATCTGTAATTTATTTTTTAACATTTTGTTTTAAGGAAAGATAATATTTTATAAGTACTGTATAAGCAAAGATTAAAGTTCGTATTTGTTTATCAGCTTTTTTTTTAGCGCCGTGTCTTACTACCCGTTCGGTTTGTACGCCTTTAAGTACTAATTACGCTAATAGATGAGGAATTAGGAAGGTTGAATTAGAGGAAGTGAACCCGCATTTGCGTGGAGGGAGAGTGGAAAACCATTTGGGGAAAAACCATCAGTTCACCCGACCGAGATTCGAACCTCGATCTTCCCGTCCTCAGCAGTCGAGCTCAACACGACTAGCGCGTTAGCCAACTACGTCACCGAGGTGGGTTTATCAGCTTATTGAATTGCAAATAATTGCTCCAAATTAGGTACCATGTAAAATTATTAATACAACAGATAAATCTTATGAAATGATGTAATGTGTTTTTAAGGCTTTAAAAGTCGATGTTCTAAACAATGTTATAATTGTTTTTAGGCATAACATTCTGTTTATCAATTTTATTTTTCGAACAAATTTTATAAAACTTTTTTTTGTTATACTTGTAATCATAATTTAAATAATCAAAATAAATCGTACAGGTATTATAATTATATTGTTAGTTATTAAACTCGCTTATCACTTTCCTTTGTTAAACATATTAAATTGCCTCATCTCATAAGTTTTATCTTTTATTATAATAATTTTACCACCTAGTGTGTAGCAATTAATTTCAATACAATGAAGTTTACTCTCTTTATACTCTCTTATTCTCTTTTATACTTTTAAAAAAGTTAAAAATGTTATGTTGTAACACTGCTAAAAATATTTCTTTGGGCTCAGATTTTCGGTATTTCGCGTGAAACCTCGTTAAAAATTAGATAAATTCATATTTAGATGGATTTTCTTTAAAGCTATGTACCTAATTAAAGCATTCAAATTTTTTAGGTCATGATGTTACCTTTCACCTCTATTTTGGCGTTTAAGGCATGTTTTGAAATAAATAAATCACTTCTTAAATAATTAGAGATTTCTGGGAGAACTTTTTACTTTGACTATTTGATTTTTTTTTGCATCGAATCTTTGTTGTTTAGGCCTACATTTGTTATAAAGTTTGGTTCTGAAGTTTTTAAGCAATGGTTTTGGATTTTTTTAATTTTTAGCACCCTGTTCAGGTTCTACGTATTATGTACGTACTATCACGCTAATGAGCTAGGTATGAGGAAGGTTGAATTTATAGGAAGTGTGCCTACACTTGCGTGGAGGAACTGTGGTTAAACCATTTGGTAAAAACCACCCTCAGTTCACCCAACTGGGATTCGAACCTTGATCTACCCGTCATCGGCAGTTTAGTATATTGCTAGAGTGATTTCTTAGAGTCTATGCATCTCAAACTTGCCACCCATGGCTTTGCGCGGCTTGTATATCTTATGATGGACCACCATGCACTGTGACCGTATGTTTCTATTTATAAACGTCGAAGAAATACAACGTTTTGGAATGTGATATTTGGGATTTTGGCATATTTTGTAGAATTCTGACATATGAGATTGTGTATCAAATTTATATCCTTTCTTCAACATAAATCAATTCCCAATATGGTTTGAATTTGCTTACCAAATAGGTGCAAAGTTTTGTGGCACATACTTATGGTGTTGTTTTCTCACTTTAAATGAAAACATACCCGAAATATGTTCCTTTAAGTATTATTATTATTATTGGCACCGCGTGTGATCCGAACCACGGCGGAGGCGTGGCATTCCACATTTTCACAAGTTGTGATTAATACACGTCTGGTCAGATATGAAGGAAGGGCTTGGCAATCAGATAAATCTGTGCCGGGACCGAGTATTGATCCCCGGACCCCCAGGTCATCAATCAACAGTATTATAAAAATAATTTTAGAACAAGATCAAGTCTAACATCAACACCATCCTTGCAAATAAAAAGTTTCAATTATTGTTTTGTATAGGAGCCTTCTTACTCTTTTCTTTTTGTAATAATAATAATAATTATTATTATAAACCTAGTTGGAATGATTCTTTCTCCATATAATTAAACCACTCTTTTTTATATCTTTGAAATTTGGTCTTCTTAGTGCTTACAATTTTCAATGTGGCCCGTGGTAAAACGAATTTGATACGCCTACCTTAGACCTTTAAACCACTGGGTGAGAAAAACTTCAAAAGCAATTAGCTTAGGCATTAAGGAAGACGAAATACAAAAATACATGATTACTATTTTTCCTTGGGGAGGGGGGGGGAGATTAATTTAATTCTTCTTCCTCTGAGTACGTCCCTATGTTAAATGAGTAGTATTGAGAAGGGCTCAGGGCTGGTATGCTCTTGGAAAAGCTGGAAAAATGACTTAAAAATTTTGGGAAATTTAATTGTCACAAGAATGTTCAAACATGATTGCCTGATTTTCAAAATAATAAAAGAGAGTAACCCAGTGTAAACTATTAATTTTGTCATCAATTCATGCGATGTTGCGAAGAGCACTGACATAATTGTCTTTAATAATCATTCTGTCAAGAATTTAATAGAAATTTGTTATAATAATGAGGTATTCTATTTATTCTTTTAGTATAAAATACCAATACATGAAAATTCCACTTTTTTTTAATCTGGAAAAATCAAAGAATTTGAAAACTTTTAAAATGTACTTTGATAGTTTCTAATAGTCTCGAAAATCAAGATCAAGTATCATGTTATCGTAGAAAAAACTCGATTCCTTGCCAGCCTTTTTCCTCGTCATGGACATAGCCTACTTTTTTTTTGCAATCCAAGACTTAAAATGGACAGATTTTCTTTTTTACATGTACAAATATATACCGAACAAAAGCGATTACATTCGACAGGCAGAATTTAAAGCTTTGGAACGTTGTATGTAATAATTACTACGTAATTTTAGGTTGTAAAAGACTAAAATGTATGATAATTGATAACTGATTGTTAGCTGGCAAGTCTTTGATACCATAATATCACGCTAGCGAAAAAATATAATCACAAATGTTAGGAGAAGTTAATTTTGTTGTTCTAGTTGAAAAAGGAGGGAGGGGGAAGTGAATTATTCTAGTTTATTTCGTTTCCCACGTTTTACCAAGTGGAATTTAGTCTTTGCTTTGGTTGTTGCATCATGGCTTGTCAGCCTCGAAGGTCGTTTCCCTGTTGATATGCTCAGTGACAGCTCTGGAAAACAAGACGCTATTTACTACGACCAACATTATTTTAGGAATGTGTAAAACCTACTTTCTGCTCCAGTGATTATGTAACTAATTATGGGTTTTTTTCGTCCTCCCCCCCAACACGCCCCAATTTCTATCACGCTCTCCACGTCAAATCATTACGCCATTATAAGTTTTTTTATAATCACTTCCGATGAAACCCTAAACCTCATTATGTTTGTTAAAATAAAGTATGTGAAATTTATTTTACAAATGCTTTCATCTTTTCATTTGTGTTTGCTACTTTTATTTAAATATATATCAAGTATGCAATTTCATTAATTCCGATTATTATAGAAGTTTTCGCTGATAAAGGCAATAACGAAATATCGAGAAAATTAACCAATGTATTTATAAATGCTGCGCATTTTAACGAACAAATGAATATAGTCATGTCATAATTTTGTATTTGGGTACATTTGATAAGGACCTACGCACCTCGGTCGCATAGTTAGCTAGTCGTGTTGAGATCGACCGCAGAGGACGAGGAGATTGAGGTTCGAATCTTGGTCGGGTGAACTCGTGGTGGGAGGATGTGAGGTGAAACCGTCGGCCCCTAACACTCGTGCGTTTCTGTTCCCAAAACACCAAGACAATATCAATGTTTCAATAAAAAAATAAAAAATGGCAAATAATTCCTTGCCAATGTGAATCGTCAAAAATAGCCATTCACCACTTGTTTCTCATGCGTTACTAATATGCCCACTATTAATATTTCGGCGAGATACCGCTCTTTAAAACGCTCGAAGCCCGGCCGGCCGCCATAGAGGCTTCCCCTACTACGTCACCACTTCTCCTCACGCACGCCCGAGCGCCCGAATCAACAAACAGTCCGGTTTTCAGACACGCTTTTTAGGTATTAAATCGGATCTTGCTTACATTTCACTATATGGGGGTTGTGGATAAACTCTTCTAGAACAAATAGTGCTTTAAAAATCACTTTATGATAATTAGCGGCCGCTTCCGAGCCAATTTTTGGGAATACCTGTCTTAACATAATTACGATTCCCGCAAAAATTTATGATTATTTTTGTACGAAATTTTTATTGTTGGTAGGCACCAACAATAGCTACAATTTAAGCCCCAAAACAAATTCCTAAGACAATTAAAACCCCTGCAATTAAATGTAAAAAAATGGCCATTTTTCGAAGTTTTGATTTTTTATTGAAAAAAGTTGTGAACCGATTTAAATCGACCAGAACTCATCTATTTCGTTTTTTAAGCGCTATCATGGACTATTTTTTGTTTTTCGGAAAAAAAATTGTTCACAACTTAAAAGAGAAAATACCAATTTTCGGCACTTTTATGATTTTTTAAGTGTAAAAGCTACAAGCCGATTTAGTCCAAAGTATATACATTCAATTTCTACAATTTTTCTCCTAATTATCACGTTGAGAAAGTGGAGGGTTAATTTATTTTAAGAAAAAAGCTATCTTACCCTGACTAGTCAGCTTAAGGGGACTCGCATTACTGCTAGCATTGGCGCTGTGACACGTTCTCAAGTAAACTTTAGTTTTCAACAATATGCCTTAAATATATTACTACATAATAATGTAAAAGTGTGTAGAGATCTTTTAGAATATTTTTAGCAAGAATACTAATGGTGTGAGATAATGAAATTGCATATGTTTTAACATTATCATTCAAAGTGAACAAACTTGTTAAATCCATCAAATAAGGAAAATAAAAATAATAGCTAATATTTTAATAATCAAAATATTATGATACTCACGTCAAAAAACATTTGTTTCAATAACTACATCAATATTATATTAAATTAAATTAAATTATGAATTTCAAACAAAATCCTTTACTTGAACGAATAAAGCACAAGAAAAACTTATATTATTTACAACAGAAAAAACACAAAATATAATATTTTAAGCCACTATAAAGTAAACAGATATTCCTTTGTCATTATAAACACCTATTTTATAACTCATTGGAGATTTTTATTTTTATTTTCTCTTATAATTTAAATTTATGCATTCGTGAACATTTTCAACTTTGATATGGTGATGAATCTTTGCGTTTAATATGCCCCCAACCCAAAAAATGTGGAGTTTAAATTTATGTATGTCCCTGGGTATTGATCGTAAAATATTTAATGAATTTTATTCAAACTTGTAGTTGATATTTAATACGGCTGTACTTCAGGATTCTTATACAGACGCTAGCTCTTAAAATAAGAGTAATTTACTGAAAATTGATTTGTTTGAATTTCAATTTTCTTTTTACAAGTCACCTTAACGATTTTGTTTAAAATGGATATCTAATGAGTGCGTACCTGACAATAAACACTGAATACTTGTTTTTCGGGTAAAAGTTAATTTATAGGCACTTTAATAATGAGTAATGACTCATTTCTTCCAAATGGATTTATATGTATGCATTTTTGTGGAGAATATAGTAAAATACGACACTGCAAAGACTTCTGGAAATCATCTTCAGCAAAATGATAAGAACAAATTGTGGTTGAATGGAAATGGTATAATAATTAGCTTAGAAGAAATAGTCTAATTTAATGAAGAAATTATTTTCTAAATATAATATATATGTATGAAGGAAAAATTGATAAATTATCTTAAATATTTTAACAAGACTCTTATATATTAAAATATAAATTTTACATTCTTATTTTTACCATACGTCCATCTGGGTTATACGGATTTATTTACACAAAATAATATGGATATGAAAAATGCAAGATTTAGAGGAAATTCACTCTCATTTAAATATGAAGGGAGGACGAAACCATTTATGAAAACCCACTCTTATCACACTCAGCTAAGAATCGAATCCCGACCTCCCCCGTCACTAGCAAACAAAAGTATATTAGCTTGATGCCTAGTCTAAGTCTACATGATCACCTATGCGTGTCAAACTAAACAATCAAATTACTTGGGACATCTCTTTCGGTGCTTTCGAAATTCAACTGTTACCTTCTGTCAATTTTAATCACCGAGTCTAGTGGTGGACCGCAACATATCAACTAATTTTTGTTATTTAATTATGAAAGAAATAAGAAGTTATCATTTAAACATGTTTAATTACATGCTAAACGAATTTTCCGACAAAACATACTCTTTGCTAAGTCAATATAATAGGCAAATGTGAGAAAGAAATTATTTGGAGGCTTCATGTGTTTATTCCCACGCTAGTCAACACTTTCCGTTCCTCGGATAAAAACACCAAATTTTACTAGAGAGTATTACTTTCGCAAGAAACTTCGTGGGCCACCATTTGAGAACTCCCGATCTAGAGCAATTACTTAATATTGTTGAAATGAAGGAAACCCATGTAAAGCTTGCTCATTATAAGTGTAGTTGTAAAAGGCTTAAAATTCATATTAATAAAATACAAGCCACACTATTAATAAACTTTAATAATAAACTTGTGTCCACTTTTATAAAAAAAAAGCATAAGAATAATATTTATCCACCCGCATCGTCGGGAACGTGAGGAAATTGGGGCTCGAATACCAACTGGGCTTACCTTCGTTGTTGTTCCTAAATGGTTTTCCACCCTCTCTCCACGCAAGTTCCTACAAGTTCCTACCTTGTTAGTATAAATATGTGGACTGCCTGAACACGTAATTAGATTAAGCTCACATTATTTTTGTTTATAAATCAGGTCTACTAATGCTAATAAAATAGTGGGAACTTGCGCAAAAATACTAGCAAAATTAATTATTATGTATACCCGCTTCAGTCGTCAAATCCTAGAATGGGTCCTTTCCTAATTGATTTTCTACTCTCCCTCCACGCAAATACGGGTACACTTCCGCTACACTCAACCATCTTCATCCCTGACATATTTGCGTAGTTAAATATGCGTTTAGCTCTTAAGGGTAAAAATACATTGTGACATAAACACATTTAAAATTATTTAAATTTATTAAAAAATATCTTCTACGTATTTTGATTTAATTAACGGCGATTATAATAGTCTTGAAGAGGCCTTAGTGCAGCTTATTATCACTATCAAATTATATATAGTATTTTAATAAATATTTGTACAATTTATCTCTTAAGCATCCAACGTTGCAATACTATATTGGTTAATATAGTCAGAGAAAATTACTTACAAGTTTTCAGATTAATTTTGTCCTCCCTCTTACATGCTACTATCCACTTTCTTTTATTAAGTTCATCCTTCGGAAAACTAAAATATTTAATATTGCCGCCAATCTTGGCATGATTTCTTATTTTTAAACATTTAAACATACCAAAGAGGTGGTATATTTGAATGGTTTCCCTCAAGTTATCCCTTCTTCAGCTAACGGCCTCCGCCGAATCTGACGTCACGACAAGAAGGAAGGAGTGGGAGAACATGCGCACGGTTTCACCTTTTCTTCACACCTGCACACCACGGGCTGAACTGGGGTATTTTTTCGTAAATGGTTTTCCACTCTCCCTCCACGCAAATGCGGGTTCACTTAATCTAAAATGCAACCTTCCCTATTCCTAATCCATTAGCGTAATTAGTACTTAAGCGTATAACCCGAAGGGGTTGTAAGACGCGGTGCTAAATAAAAAGAAAAGTATTCCCATTTTCTCGAAAGACTTTATTACTACAAGTAATCAAAACAAACTTTGAGTTTCTAAGTAACGCTGTCCATTGGTGCATGTAGTAGGAGGATTCTGGTGGTTTAAACGTACTTAACGCTTACTAAAGTTATATGATCCGCAACTTGAACTTTTGATAGCTAATATAAATACAATAAAATAATACTAATTAAATAGTAAAACGATATAAATGTAGACACGGGAACCAAATGTGTTTATACTTTATAAAACTTTCTTCCAACTGGGGAGACCTGGTGGTCTAGCGGTAAGGTGTCAGACTTCTATGCTGGCGGCCGGGGTTCAATCCTCGGTCCCGGCATAAATTTATCTGATTACCAAACCCTTCCTTCACCTCTGACAAGACATCTTGTGAATGTGGGGAATGCCAGGCCTCCACCGTGGTTCAAATTCCACGTTAAACTGTAGGTCCTCCATTTCATTTCACAATCACCCTAACATTACACATTAGCGTAAGTGCGTATAACCCGAACGGGTAGTAAGACGCGGTGCTAATAATAATAATAATAATAATCTTCCAACTGCACTTTTTAAACTTTTATTTCAATCCGAGTTCTACTAAAGCTTCTCTTGCGTTTATTAGACATGTAAAAAACTTGTTTGTTTCTGACGCATGAACTTTTTATTATCTTCAAATGACCTAGAACCTGTGCTTTAGGGTTGGCATTAAATGCAACTAGAGTGTGGCTATGGCTATAGGTTTCTCTTCAGTCTTCCTTGTTTACTTAGAAAGGGAACTCACATTTCTATCATAAGTGCTATAGTTACACAGAGAAAGTGTGCCACTTTATTTTTATTGGTGGCGTTTAATGTGCACTCCCTAAACAAGGCTGTTTATGATCACTTGACACAACTAGTAATACACACTCAACCCTAGAGCCAAATATCCTAATATAAGATTCGATGGTTGAACGGTCCAAGCCAACGATTTTTAACCTTTTTTTTAACTTTTGGCACACTGAAAAAGGCACTAAAACTGTCAAGGCACAACATCAGTTTTTAAGGAGAGATTTTAAAATTAAAATAACGAGTATTAAGATTGCGTTCAAAATTACATAACTAGAATTCAAATATTAATTGTGTTATTTATAAAAAAATAATGTTGGTCGTGGATTTAAAATTATTTATTTTCACTCATACCTTTTCTCCGTCTTATTTATCTTACCCCAAACTTGCGTGAAACACCGGTTGAACAACGCTATTCTAAGGTGTCACTATTATAATAGAGTGGACTGTCAACGATGACGGGGAAATCGAGTCTCGAATCCCAGTTGAGTGAACTGAGGGTGTTTTTTCTCCTAAATGCAAATTGGGGTGCAATTCTTCTAAATTAATTCACCCTCCTGTCTAACACACTAGTGTGTTTTTTTTCTAAGCGTATGGTGTATTTGACCTTGTGAGAGATGCAGTATCTATTTCGGTTGCCGTGTATGTAGACTTTTAGCCGCTCTGTGGGAACAGAACAATGTCTACACGTCATACCCGCAATGAGATGACGTCATGACAGTGATTATGAAGATGTGGAGCCAGTGGAAAGCTTAAGCCTAACTAATCAGACTAAGGTGACATTAAGAACAGTTTCCCTTTCGGGAAAAATACCTATGGTACCACCGGGAACCAAACCTGTGATCTCTAGATAAGTAGCCAAGGGTTCTGACCTCAGGTCAAAAGGCCGGTCACATATTAGCCTAACTAGTAGATATTCGTTCAACCCGAACGTTTAGTAAGATTCTGTGAGAGGGAAAAAGGTTATACGTGTAGAGTTATGTTCTCTACTGGGGAGTGTTTGTTGGAAGCCCCTCGTTGTGTGGTCAAATTATAGGGTAGTTGATTCTTTCCTCGTGAAACCCCAAGTTGTCGAAGCCAAATTGTGAGAATACTGTCTGCCCTTATGTAAAGTCCTGGTTTGGAGTCCAGTTTTAATGCTACTTATATGCGAAGAACTTGTTATTTGGTAGAAATTGTTTTTACTAATTTATTCGGAATAATATGTCTGCACACACGATACGGCAGCTTAAGTTAGACAGCTTAACGCGTCGCGGATTGAATATGATAATTGGAATTGATTTAGCTCAGACCGCTTTTCTGTAAGGTTGGTAACGAAAAAAAAGAAGCATATATTAAACTTTCGTGGCCCGTTCTGCAGTAAGGTTGTGAACAAAATGAAGAAAGGACCCTTATTTTCGGATATATTATTCGAGAAAAATCCTTCTAGAGTCTTCCTACTGTATTTCATTAAGTTGAAACATGTTCTATTTTTTCCAGCAGAGAGGGAGAGAGAAAGAGAGTGTTTTCGAAGTTGTTATATTTCACAAGTATTTGCAATGAGGGTGTGGGGCTATTAAACAAAAGAAAATATAAGCTGACAAAACATTCGTCATAAAAAAAATGATCACCCAGGCATGTGAGAAGATTTCTTAACACATGTGGATGCGTAGAGTTTTATATTTTGAGACTATTCATTAATAAGAGCTTTTTTTAGTTGAGTGAAAGCTTGGTCAGCCGCATCGTTCCAATAAAAAACAGCTTTTAGTTTTCTTAATTTGTATAAAGGTTCTGCCACAGAGGCCAAATTCGGAATAGATCTTCCAAAAAGGACACCATACCCAAAAATCTTGATAATTTCTTTTGGGTATTAGGTGTTTAGAATTTCACTATGGGGTGGCTTTTTTCTGTATTTATGGATATACTCTTGTATGAAATTGTGTGTCCAAGGTGTTTTATTTGCGTTACGCAACTTGTATTTTTATGGGGGTTTATGGTTCATCATGAAACACGAATTCATAACTGTTTAACGGTAATTCACAAGACTTCTTTTATAACACTAAGTCTTAATAATTTATCTTTATGCTGCTTTAATTTCGTTTGCAATATGCATGAGTATGGTACTATAGTATCGAAACATGTCGGAATGAAGTAATCCAGCATATTTCCCGTGCTAAATATCATAAAGGAGTAATGGGACAAGGAAACAGATAAGACTTAGATTATTCCACATCACTTAATCACTTCATTAATTCTGTTTGGCAGATTTTAACTTTAAAATTGTATTATTTTATTTTACCACAGATTTGAATTTAAAACATTGCTTTGCACCTTACTATATTATATATCTTTAAGTTTTTGTTTTTTTATATACATTTCTAGATCAATCTATCTAAGTCTTAACTTTTAATTATAACCACTCCTTACTTTCAACTGTTTTTTAGAAGGTTTTTTTTAAATGTTATTCCTAAATTTTATTAAAAATAAAAAACTATCTTATTTCAGTTTTTTGGCATTTCTTTAAAACAGTTGAAAACCTGTATATTTGGGTTTTAACCTCCTTCAATTATAATTATTTGTTTGTTTTTAAACATTTAGCAGTTTTTCTTAAAAAAATTTTTTTTTAAAGAAAGTAACTGTCAAGCAGACAAAGTTTTCATGTTTACAACTCAAAAGCTGTACAAGTAAAATGATTGATATAGGACGCGTTCTATTTCATGAAATTGTATACAATAATTTGTACAAGAAGTTGTTTTGTGTGTACCGGGCTTAAAGATGTCTAGGCACGGGTATGTATGTACCTTGACACTATTAATTTCCACTTTCATGCCATACCATCCCTATATGTTTTGAAAGGGGATGAAAGGAGTAGTGACTTTTGTTCTAGTTGTCACCTTTCGAGTAAGATAAGTCATAGCTTAGCTGCTTACATCTTTACCTAATATCGGCAGCTCGTCCCCTTCTCTCCTCTCTGAAATCTATGAGGTCACAAATAAGAACTACACTAGCTAGAGTACTGGGATGAAAGTCGGACAAATACCGACTTTCAACCCCCATTAGATGGACTAGTGCACGTCTTGCATGCGTGTTACGGTCACTTCTATGTATGGGAATTTTTTTTTCAAACCCACTGATGCTTGAATTACATTGAAATGATTACCAGGAGTATATTTTTGCAAATATAAAATAAAATAATGACATATCTTCAATCAAAGGAAAGCAGTGCTTACCTTGCTTGCCCTGACGCGACGCCACTGATGTACACATACATACATACATACATACATACATACATACATACATACATACATACATACATACATACATACATACATACATACATAACATACGCGCACACGCGTACACATATACACACACATATACACACACATATACATACATACATACATACACATACATACACATACATACATACACATACATACACACACATACATACACACACATACACACATACACATATACATACACATATACATACACATACACATACATACACATACACATACATACACACATACATACACATACACATACATACACACATACATACACATATACATACATACATAATCACCCCGTTTCCTTACGGGGCAGTTCAGAAACTATGCATATAGCTCAAAAAATAACTTTGTATGTAATCCATCCTCACTTAACTTTCTCCACACTTCACTATCCTTGAAATTTCTTTCACTTCATCAACATCCATACACTGACTCATACATGTTTCTTAAAACTTTAAATGTTTCTCTTTTTCACACATTTATCTACCATACTTGGCCTGGATTACAGAGTGCACAATTTATTATTGTTAAATTCTGATTAATATTTATGTAAAACAATGAAAATAATATAAAAGCTTAGTTTATCTAGATTCTTAGAACAATGTATGACAACAGTAACAATATGTTTTACAGAATATAACTGGGGCACACCCCTTGCGGGGAGTCTGCCTAATACTACTATTGGTTTGTACCAGCAAAATGAAACTGATCTCATCCCCATTCCTTCCCTCTGACTCAATGGTTATGTCAGGGTCCAAAATGCTAATGACACCAATATTGTTTCAGAGTGACAAGAAGGAGCGGGGTCCTCGCAGTTTGTTCCTCAGGAGGTGCGAGAATGGCTTTGGCTTCACTCTGCGACACTTCATCGTCTACCCGCCTGAATCATATACGGTGAGTTCTTAGGTTAAGTGATCAGGGCCAGATTATGCTTGGACATAATATGCTCAAGTGTGAGTATCCTACTAATGAAACAAGACTAGGGAGATGAATGTTAAGGAAATACATCTGGCATTTGGCAGTAAAAAATCACACTTTTGAAAAAATGCCCTAGTTAAGGTGTTTGTCTCATCTTATCTGTTTGTCATTGATGAGGTTGATGTTTGAATCTTTGGCTGTATAGATTGAGGTTTCTTTCCCTGTTTTTTCCCTTTCCTCCACACTATTTCGGAAACACTTCATCTAAATTCTACCTTCCTCATCCAAACTTCACTTGTTTGGGGATTGAACTGCAGGCTCTTGAGTTGGACATGTTGATACTTAACTTACATCATCTGTTAAATACAGACTACAGAATGGTCCTAAGAAGTGTGGGCCTGTATTTCCATTATTTAAAAACACATCTACAACCTCATTGAAAGAATGAGGAAACCACAAAGTGAAAATATCATTCTCCAGTGTACTCTGCCTTTTGTCAGATGGTCATTAAAAAAAGTATAAAATAGTTTAAAAAAACTATAATGTAATTTGATTATCTCTATACATGTGTTATGTAACTGTCTCTTTTTATAGATGAGAAAAATCTAGATATGTCAATAGTATAGTGAGTTTAAATTAATTCTAAATTGGTTTGTAAAATATTTATCTTATGGTGATTCAAACATAACCTTTTAGACACACTTGACTTTTAATTTTTTCAAAAGCTTTTAGTTTTATTCATTACAAGTTTATTCATCTGAGCTGTATTCATTTAACTGCACAGTTAAAAAAAACACAATTTTCACATGCCGGTAAAAATTGTTAAAAATCAATAGCATCCAATAGTTAGCCTTTAAAAGTGTCACTCTTGAAAGAAAATTGCCAAAATTTTAAAAAATTGGTAAAATAAGTATTTGTCAATAACTAAAGTTATTACTTTAAATGTGTTTTTTTAATTACAAATTATGTTTCATACAGCTATCACTATTGACAAATACTATCATCATCATCATTAATAATATTAATAGAATACTAATAGCAATAAAGTTATAGAATGCTAATATTGAGAGCAAATAATGCTATTGTGTTTGTATTCTAAACCTACCGACATACCTACCGCAATTGACATTCATACCTTTTTTGATAAAGTTTATTGGCTGGATAGGGATAGCGATAGCTGTTGTGAGGAAACAGAATTTGGAATTAAGTTACTCGGGAAAGAATGGGGTTGCAGGTAGTCAATGAGATATTAGAAGACGCTAGGCTGAGATGGTATAGCCATATAATGATGAGGATAGAAATTTAGAGAATATCAAAGAGAATGATGAAAATGAAGTATCTAGGAAAAACACCTCAAGGTAAACCACGACAGAAATGGAAGGATCAGATAACAGATAGTAAGAAAGTGTGTGTGTGTGAGTGAGAGGAGAGTAATGGAAGTGGTTAAAGGCGAAAGAATGGTGGAAGGATAGAGGAAGATTTTTTACTAAACTGACCCAGCTACAGGCTGGAAACAGTTGGTGATGTTAATAGTTGAGTAAGATATGGTGCATAAAATTGTATCACTATTAAGTTTTAGTTTGCAGGTGCTTGGCACAAGTTCTTATCACCTGGGAATCCAATTAGTGAAGTCTGACTCACTCTTTCTTTGCCTAATTTTACACCAAATTAAAACTAAGGTTTGGCCCAACACAGATTTTAATCAGTGTTTGTCAGAGAAGTACCTAAAGCGCAACACCCAAATTTTAATCACAGCAAAGGGTTATATAGCCAAACCTTTATTTTATTACATATGGACATTTGGATCACCAATTAGAAAATACAAATAAATTTTGGAGGTCAACTTTTATAACATTTTACTATATTATTGGTGTCGTTTTATAGGTATTTATAATTCTTATACAAAGTAACAGATGAAGATTCAACATATAAAAATGTGAAATTAGATCTATTAAAGTTTTTCTAGATGTCAGATATGTCAATTTATAAGGAAATTGAAGTATATCTATAAATTGTTGTTAATATTATATAATAATCTTAATGTACAAAATCTTGTTTACTCTAGCTGTAGTAACATTAGCAAGTTTTTTAAAGTCGTTACCAAGACCCGTATTTTGATCACTTAAAAGTGATTAAAAATAACTTATAAATGACCTAAAAATATGTACAAAAACTATAAATGATTTAAAAATATGTAAAAAAAACTCATAATAAATGCACATGACTAAATCAAACACGCATTTTACAATTGATGTAAAATTCATTAAAAAGCCTTTAACAACTGAACTCTTGCATTCTACTAAATATAGCATTGATTTAAGAATATCTGCTTCGGAAATAATAACCATCCCCTCCCAATGCAACCCTCCCCTCCCTATTTAGCTCTGTTGTAGTGTATCACCAGGAATGTGTATTTTACAATCACACAAGCAAAGAGGATACAAACTCATGGCCTATATTGTATTCTTATTCCAATAACTTTGTGTAATATTTTTGTTTGAGTATTTATGCATTTATAAAATGTCAATAATAGGCTCTATTTAAAAATAAACTTACTCAACATGAATGCCTTAAAATGACAGAAAGTAAGAAAATGTTACCTTAAATTCATTCCATAATGACAAGAAAAACTCTAAAATATACATTTTTACAACCAGGAGATCACTTCATGAACATAGTTTATATACTTAATGAGCATTGTAGGTCATGAACCAAACAAATATTACTTATCATCAAAATCTGGGTCCTGGTCATTCATTACTCAATGATATGTTTGACAAATCATAATTGTAAATGATTTTTTTTTTGCATAGTGTTGGGGAGCAGAAAACTAATTGATGGGTAGTTCCAGCTTTATTATAGATGTTTTTTCAACTTCAATAACTAGGGCTGCACCTGGATTTTTTTTTTTAAATTTAGAAGAGGGAAGGCAGTAGTTGGCTTATCTATTTACTGGCTTGTGGTGAAGCTCTCAACTGGATCTCAAAGAAACCAGAAATCTTTACTAAAGCATTAGGCAAACTTAAATGCAAGTGTAATTATTTTAAAGGTAGTGAATTAAATTTAAGTGTACTAACGAATGTATTTACATTTAAAAATCTTTATAATTAATTTGTAATTATTTTAATCAATTAAATTAACTTAAATGCAAGTGTGATTATTTTTAAGGTACTGAACTAAATGTAAGAATAATATATACTATGTTTACATTACCATTGTAGTACCTGGAATAATTAAGTATTTGTGGAATTTCTAGCATTAAATATTTTTGCAAGCCATGTTCTGATATAAACATGATTTATTATTATTTATAATTTTTTTAAATTTTATTATTGTGTTTATTATTATTATAGATTTCAGACAATTCAAGTTAAATAACACTTTTAGAGCTTATTCAAATAAATTGAATAGCATACATTGTTAAGCAGGGACAAACCAACAAATTAATGTTGGGAGTGGATGGTTCAAACTTATTAAACAACATCACATTGAGGGAAAGTGACGATGACTGGTATGAATGCTTTCAGGAGCAGACTGAAGGGGGTCTACTATTATTTTTAATTACTCAACTCTTGCTAGCTTTCACTAATTAAGTTGTATAAACATCAGTCACAGCAAATTATTCTTTCGGTTACATTATTTCACTAATTTTTACCAAAGGTACTTTTTATGATTAGTTATCTTTGCGTTGGGGACTACATTGACTTGAAAAATGATGTGTTCTCCAAATCTCTTTTGGTAGCTAATTGATAGTATTATAATACTTGGAAAAATCAAATCAAAAATAAAACAAAATGCAATAGTATAACAATACTTGGGAACAGGTGCATATTAAGGGGGTAAGGGGATCAAAGGGTCAGTTGACCTCCTTGGGAAGGTTTGAAAATTAATAAAAAAATCAAAATAAAGTTCAAATTTTAGAAAGAATATACAAAACAGACAAGTTTTACAGTATTTAATTTTTTTACGCGCAGACATTTCTTAAGCCGGGTCCACATGTGCGTTATTCGTCCACATTTATTCAATGTTTGATATGACTCGCAAGTGTGGGAAAAATATTTGTGTTCATGTACGAATACTTTTGTCGTGCAGTTCCGCATAGAGATGGTAGACTACCACACATCAAAGAAGACTAATAATCTCCTGAGAGAAATTCATCCATGAATACCGAATATAGAATATGTAATGTGGACAGCAGGAGCAGCGAAGTTGTGGGGGACTTTGCCCTCCCCTCCCCCTGAAAATAATTGGTCAGAAATTTGCCAGAGAAGACTTCTTCAAATAACCACTAGACTAGAGGCATCTAACTTGCAAAAAAAGTCAGGGAATCAAACCTATAAATAGCTCCAAGGTCATCCAAATTTAAAAAATATCTGGGGGAGGACAACTTCAAATAATGTCTAGATGCATGTCATTTTGAAGAATTTTCAGGAGAGGACCAAAATTATGTTAGTGGAAGACCACTTCAAAGATTATCTTCTAGAGGTATCTAATTATCGTAAAAAATTAAGGTGACGATCTCACTATATAGCTTCGAGGGGAATCCAAATTTCAAAAATTTCTAGGTGTGGAATACTTTAATTGGCTTATAAAAGAATCTAATTTAAAAAAATCAAGGCGAAGAGTACTCATAACTCTTAGATTGAACCATTTTTCAAAAAATTGCTGAAGGAGGGCCACTCCAAATAATTTTTAAAAACTATCTGACTTTAAAAAATTGGAAAGGATGACCATGGCTTAAAACGTACATAAAATCAAATATGAATGAGAAATTATTAAATGTCTTTAAACAGAATCTAACATTGCAAGTAACTATGTTATTTATAATTATGACCTCACAATGAAAATGATCTGGATTCATCCCTGTTTGGGAAGAATATAACCATGAATAAATTAAAACACAATATTCATTTGAAACCATGTTCACAGTAATAAAAACGTGGCAAATATTTAAAATTCAATTACCATATAAAACTGAGCGTCACTTAAGGTAATCAAAATTGTATAGCACAGTTTTAACAAGTGTATAATTGTAAATGATAAATAGTGATTCAATAATTTCGAATCACTACAGTTAACAAGTTATTTGGGGTCAAACTTGTTATTGTATGCTTTTCCCGTACCATTTTTGAGACAAAGTATTTAATGTATGGGGCTGAAATTTAGTATAACTACAGTTAAAAAAGATAAATTCACCTTAAGTTGACACCTTAAGGATTGTTTTGGTCATTTGAGTCATAAAATAAAAAGTAAATTAAGTATAACAATATTTATTTATGACAAATATATTTTTGAAACCCTATCATTTAAGCTGACATAAAATAACATTAAAAAAATATTTGGTATTATTTTAACATATTTTAAATTGAGCAACATTCACTGAACTATTCTGATCTTGACACCCTTGTTCTTAAAGTTGACACCTTACTATTCTAAATTTGACACCTTACTATCCTAAAGTTGACACCTTACTATCCTAAAGTTGACACTTATAAAGAGCATTACAAAAATAAAGAGCATTACAAAACACTTTTGTAAGCTACCTAGAAAATGTTATATCCATCAAAAGAAATAGGAAATCTCATCTCACCTCTTCTAAAAAAAAAATCTTTGGTTCTCACTTCTGAAATGTCATCTTTTTCTGGCCAAACAAATGTAAAGCCTCCTTCTGTTCTATAACGGGTTAATCAGAGTACATAAATAAAATAAAACATATATAGAATTTTGAAGTCTACTTTTTTACTAGCATAGGCTACTAGAACCCTTATTCCTGGTTTTATATTTTGATTAGAAAATAATGCTTTAAAAGATTTCTATTGAATGTCTGTCATCAAGTCACTCAGACTGACATCACTGTCATCTTCAATCAAGGGCTCATCCAAATTACTTTCCTTAATACATTTATCTTTTATTTCCCTGAGTGTGTCCTTTTTTAGTGCTCTCTTTAATTCTCCTTTATTTTTCCTTTCTCGTTTTTCTTTTCCTTTCATATTTTTTTACTATTTATCCTGGAATTATATTCTTTCTACATTTTTTGAGTGACAATACTGGGTATGTTTTTGTAAACCCTCTTATTAGAAGATTATAGAATATCATTTTGCCAGAATAAAGCTCTTTTAAAAGGTGATGGTACATCCATTGGGTTAACTGCAGACACATTCTTCCTACTCAGGCTCTGCTCGTTGGTTACTGTTAAATCGGTGGTTTCTTGGTTCTCTAAGCTGTGAAGTACCGGGAATTGTTGATTTGAGACATTACTTTTTGCTGGCTGTTCATTAAATAGGGTTTTTGGTGCACTTGTTGCTATGACATTTGTTAATTCCTGGTCAACAACTTGGTTTTTCAAATTGTTAATGAGTTTTAAATAGCATTTTGCATTTGTTCCGGAGTGTACTTTAATAGCTTTTTTTGGGGGGGGGGGGAGGCCATCATAAAGCTGCAAAAAATTAATACATCTTTAGTTATTCTCGTTTAGCATTGTTATTTACCTGATTGACATATGTCAACAAAAGAAACTAGCAAAAATCTTTTATAAAATGGCAATGTTCCTAAGCTTGACATCTCTGTCAACAATAGGAAACCTATTCATTTTCTGTTCCAAATGTCTACACAGTTTGAATTGACTGTTTAACCACAGTTATTGAATCATATCATTATATAATAACATTGTTTGAAATGTGTTGAAGCTAATATCATGAAACACAAAAATAAAGATGAAGACATACCTTAAGCCAGCTGATCAAAGTATTTTTCAAAATGTAAGGAATTTAATGAAATCCTGAACATATCTTATACTTCAACAAAATATGACCACATTTTTGAATAAGCCATAGCTGATAGTTGATAACTACATTCATAAGGTAAAAAACTTAACAAAATACAATTTCCAGCTGAAGTATTCTGCTGAGAGTGAAATATCTCTTATTTTAAAAGGTAATAATTAAAATAATGTCAAATTTTGGTGCTGTGTCAACATTTAGTACATTTACCTTATTTATAGTACAAACAATATTAATATTATAAATATTTCACTCGGTACACCTCATATGAATGTCTAGTTATACTAAATTTCAGTCTCATACATTAATTACTTTACCTTAACAATGGTATGCAAAATAATTACTTTACCTTAACATTGGTATGCAAAAAGCATAAAATAATAATATTATTATATTATGTATTAATATTAAAAATTATAAAGTAAAAATTTGACGATCGAATTAACTTAAGATAAAATAATACTTAAATTAAAACTGTGCATATCATAATTACATTCATTATCACTATCTCTTTTGCTGCCTTCACATGATAGGTGACAATCTTGTGACCTAATATGTCTTCAGGTTCTACAAGGGGACCACAGATGGGGCCTGCGCCAAGGAGATCAAGGGCTGGCAATTGATGAGCCCATGGACACTATATTTGTGAAGAATGTACGCGAAAGTAGCCCAGCTCATGCAGCAGGACTCTCCACAGGTAGGCACAAAATTTAAGGATGGGTGGGACAGTAATAAGTTGGCTATAACTATTAATCTTTCTGGCTTATTACAAATATACAACTTATATATAATATATATTTTTTTAATCATGTATTTAAGATTCTCTAAATTCACAGCTAATGCACAATGTAGATAGGTAATACCACTCAAACTGGCTATCACATTGTATTGCAGTCTTCCTTTGTTTCCATTTATTGAAGTGAATTAAATTGAGACCTATGAAATCATTTTACCTTATTTTAAATAAATGATACAGTGAACCAACCACACAGACTTATTTATTTTCTATTTTTAATAGGCTTACAACTTTGCTCTGATAAGCTATTTTGTATCTTAAAGAGCTGCAGAGAGATGATAAAAATTGGAAATATTTAATGCTAAGTCATTTTTTCCAGGAAAATGAGATCCTTTATTTTGTTTGTAATCTTAAACAGTGTCTAGATACTGTATTTTATCAAAATCTTTGGAGCAGATTTTGAGAAAATTGTTCTTTTCTTTTTGCTATTAAGTAAACTACCCTTAATTTTAGTGTTGAATATATAATTCCAAAATACCTCAGAGGGGAATGGGGGGATCTTATTAAATCCCAATACACCAAGCCTTAGCCTAATTGGTAAACATTTTTTGGCCCTAGGTCAAGGTACAGAAACACATAGATGGTATTGCGAAAACTACATTTTTCAGTTTTAGGGAGTTATGAAACATTACCATCCATCAAAATTTCTAATTCAATTTTTTCAATGATCACAATACTTCCTCTCTCAGAGGGGGCTCGATAAATAAAAAAGTACAACAAAATTGAAATAAAATGGTTCTCAAATGAACAATCTATTTCACTGATTCCAATTTCACTGCTATCCAGTAAAGAATGCAGAAGACTGACTTGGATGTGATTTTTGATTTATCCATAATCTTGTATCTGATAATCCGATTAATTGGTAGTGAAATAATGTTTTAAAGTTTTAATAAATCTATTTTTTTTTCAATATATGTTGCAGAAACTGTAGGATTTTAAATTATTCATGTAGATAACCCTGAACACAAAGGTGCAGGAATACATGGTGACCTATAAAACCCATGGTGTGTCCCCCCCCCCTCCCCACCCCGCCTGTTTTTTAACAGGGACATTTACAGTGATAGGTATTCCTTGTAAAATATATTTGAATATTGGAGCATTTGATTAAAACAAAGGCTCATAGTCAGGGCCAACAATGCCTTTGATTTGCATGAAATGGCTATAAGTACTCACACAAACAATTCATAAATGGATATAAATAATCTTCAGACACTTAAACTTTTTGTGCAACATTAATTTTTTTTATGTAATATGCTATTTGTATGCATTCATGCTCAGTTTTGGAGTGTTACACAATACCAGAGATTCCGAAAATATAGGCTGCGAGCCGGATGCCTTGGCAAGAAAAAATTATAAAATAATGAAAAAAATAATTTCACTAATGAATACTGAAATGTTGATGCAGCTTTATGCAGTACACAAAATACCTACCTGCATTCATTCATGTAAACATACATACTGAAGGTACCTGCTTTCTAATATAATTTATAAATGCTAATAATTGTTGTTGTGTACATTTATATAACTTGTCTTTTCTCCATTATTCCCTTGATAAAATAAATCTACATATTGTCATGTTTAGTTATGGTTATAATCGGTGATTTAGACATATATAAAAATGTATGCCTCTCTTTTAATAAGCTTGGGGGCCCCTGCACTATATAATTACTCGGATTAATTTTATATTAATTAATTATTTTGGCTGTTACATAATATTAAGATTAATAGTCCTCAAATAAATTGTAGAATAAACCACATTTAACTTGTCCAAGGTTGGTTCGTGAAACTCAAGCCCCATTGAAACAACAGTTGTCTTCTATAAGATTTTGTTTTCTTATTGAAAGTGCAACTGACATAATTATATCTACCCCTACATTGGTAATCACATTGTCTCTGTTTTCACTCTCTCAATAATTTAGTTGGCCAGTGACTAGGTCAAAGTTTAATTTCTGACCTGGTGCACTAAGGGAGGTTTGCCCTGGATTATGTATTCCCCATCCATACCACACTAGTGTAAATGTGTGGCAATCCCAGCCAGGTGCATATATATCACCCAGCTTTTATATAATATCATATATGGAGTTCCCTTCTTAGAATTTGGCTACTTAACTAGTTTTGGCTTGGATTTAGCTAAAACAATAGTTTATTTTATTTTAAAAGCCTTCATCTATATTAAATGATTAGTTATTATTTCTGATATCTAAGAACACATTTTATGAACAAATGTATATGTTGTGTTTTGTAACTACTGTGTGCAGGTGACCGAATCATTGCTGTAAATGGCCAGACCATCACCAGCTATACCTACGCACAGGTGGTACAACTGATTCAGCAAAGTGGCACATACTTGCATCTATTGGTAGTCCCCAAGGAGGATGACATTCTTCAGAGGGTAAGTTAATTAATCAAATGTAATATCATAGGTATTGTTTCATTAAAAGGTTCTACAAATCCAAAGACATATAAATGTAATTTATTGAATAGAAATAAAAAGGTGGGTATTTTTTTTAATGTGAGCATTTATTACTATTGTATAACAGCTGTAACTTCATTACAAAACTAGGCTAGTGGAACAGATGTAGCTAAATTTCTAAGCTAGGTTGATTTTCTCGTAAAATGATATGTCAAAACTCTGAAAAGTAGAACTTTTAATTTATGTTATTGAAATCAGGGCTTTGAAGTTGGTTCACCAAGCCTTCAACTTCGATTCCAACTCCTCTAGACCAATTTTTATACTGTCTGACTCCAACTTCCTCATACATAACTAATGTGTATTCATTATTAATAACAAATTGACTGCAGTAAATTGCTCCAATACAGATTACTTCTTTGGAATTGTGAATTTATATAAAATAAATATGTCATTCCAAACGTCAAACATAAGTCTTAGATAGGTGATATAAAATATTTTTAAAATGATTATTATAATCTTTCTATTTTGAAATCAAATTCATTACATTTTTAACGGATCCACCCAAAATGTCTTCCAACTAACTCAATGGCCCTTATTGAAATATAGGTAGATACTATGTTAATGTGCATTTTATTTATGTGAAAGGTTTCTCAATTATATACTTCTATAGTTGGTATTGTATGAATGGTTTGGATACCATTAGTTTGGAACTTCTATCTATGATGTTTTAGCAGTTAGTATATTTAAATAAAATGTATATAAGTGAAAAAGTTGAAGTTAGCTAACACTAGAAGGACGGGAGTTTACTGTCTACCTTGAAGGTTTGTTATCGATTATTTATTAAGTGGGTTGTTTTTCAAACTTAACCATTTTTACAATAAGTTATATGTTTATGGTTTTTTTTAATTAAATCAAATTTTCCCGAGCTCAAAAATGAACTAAACCATTAAGAATATTATGAAACCTTTAATAAAAATAAATCTTTATAGGCTCTTATATAAAATCCATATGGTGTCTGCTCTTCTTGGGTTCCTTGTCCAACTTCCTGATGCCCTAAATAGCTGAAATTTGTAATGGACACAATGAAGCACACCATATTAATGAATAATATCCAAAGCT
Organism: Timema shepardi; assembly: GCA_902151425.1. Lineage (NCBI taxonomy): Eukaryota > Metazoa > Arthropoda > Insecta > Phasmatodea > Timematidae > Timema > Timema shepardi. Next base: position 95,700 of record CABFVX010002499.1, read on the forward strand.
TTAAAAATACAATGAGGATGATCCAAGATGGTGGATTCAACTTAAAAATTTAATTCACTTTGGATGAAAGTTGGTATCTGAGAAGTTTGTGGTTTGTATAACAAATCATGTCCGAAAACATAGGAATGCTACCTAACAGCAGTGAACAAACTTTGTACAGAATTTGAAATTGCACCTGTAAGGGACAGGCCTAACCCCTAGTACTATATAATTAAATACAACTTACTGGCAGTAATTTTGTGTATGGTTTTGTATCCATTCAAAATCAGCATTTCTGCCAAAGCATTTAGCACAAGATGTTTAATGCACATCTCCTGTACTACTTGGGCTGTACACAATATTTGTTCACTGCACGCACTGGTTCTTTGATTTGTTAGAAGCCTTATAGCTCCCAATATAACGTATGTCTTGCCTTAGATATGTATAAAATATTATTTCAAAGTTGTGAAATGAGTGAGGGCTAGTGAATGGCAGTGTTTGCAATAATCACAAATTATATACATGAAGAGTTTATAAAAAAAAACATTATCATGAATTTTGAGATGTAAGAAACAGTAATAGCTATCACCTTGACCACTTATCGTCATTCTAGGGCATGGGGCTGATCACTTTATTTATAAAGGTACCAAAGGTCTGATTTTTTCAGGGATCCTTAGCCATAAAGTTTGGTTAAAAGTCGGGAAATGTATATGCCATATGGATAAACATTAATGACCTACCATATTTTTAAAAAGTGTTACCAGTCAGAATGACCAGGTCTGCCCTAGTGCAAATCTTAGTTAAAACACCTCCCACTTTTTTATTTTAGTGGGAGAAAGAGAGATAGAGAGGAATTACAGTTTTTTCTAAGGGTTTATTGAGTTGATTGCTACACATGTGTATGAAAGTTTAATTTAATCTTACAATATAGCTTATTTGTTATTAATTTATTTTAGTATTTTGGAGAAACTGCACACAATCCAGAGACTAATCAACGGCCCTTGCGTTTGAAGTCACCCGAAGTGTTGGATCAGCGTAGTAAGACTATGATACAACACCAACAGCCCGCATTGTCTACAACACAACATCACCAACACCACCATCACCACCATCATCACCACCACCATCAACAACACAATCAAAAACAACACCAAACTCGGCCAGCGCAGCAAGATTTGGCGACATATCAGGAGCAGCATCACAGCCGCAGGGGAAGCGAGGGAAGCAAGAGGGAAGGGGGGTATGGGCAAGTGGGGAGGGATTACAGTAGGGGAGTGAATCCGTATTATAGTGGTAATAGCGAGTGGCGGGAAGACATGGTAGTAATTGGGAATCATGCACAACCAGTGGTGTCGTTAACACCTTCGAGTGATGGTCTTGGTAATCTTCAGTATGGTAGTTCAAACAGTGTCCCTGCTATCTACTACCCTGGCTCCAGACTTAGTCTGGATGATGGCAGACGAGAATCCTCGGTATCCTTGCCAAATGCAGGCTCGAACAGTGATATCAATACCAGCATGTCTTCCCTCGAATCAACGTCCACCCTTACTGGTGGACAGGACGGATGTAGTAGTGATGATTCTTTGATTATGTCAAGGATTCGCAAAAGTTTTGAACAAAAGGAAGAATTTCTCAGGCGACCAAATCAACCTATTTCTTGGAACTTGCCAAGTTCGCCAAATAATCAACAAAGTGTCCCCCTATCCCCTCGCTCACAAGCCGTTGTAGCAAGAGAATTTTATGCAAGGCCACAAAAGTTTCAGCGACCATTGTGGCCCCCACAAAATCCTTCCACAATAGCCACTACGAATACAACGTGTAGACATCAATCTCCACCGCCTAGACTCACACTTGCCACTGTCAAAACACAAAATATTACAAACAAACCTACACACCAAAGCCTTCGGCGTGTGAAGTCTGACATTGATTCAGAGAGAGACTCTTTGTTGTCTTCATCCCCTTTGCAAAGTAGAGACAACAAACCCTTCGAGCGTGCATCCTCGGAACCTCGGGAGGATCACAACAAAGTGTTGAGAGGCCAATTCCTATGTGGTGGGCCTGTTACAAATGCTCCAACAACCATAACAAATCAATATCAAGATGTGCTTTTCCGTCCGATCGTGACTACAACTGATAGTACAGGGGCGGGAGGTGCAAGGCATGGCAGTGGTAAAACCTCTTTCGTGACTACATTGTCTCGGATCCACGAAAATATTCCCGCCATAGATTCTTCCACAGAAAACACTAGTGGAAACTACACCTCTTCCAACTATAGTGATAATTTAGATAATTCTGTAGACAATTTCAGGGCATCCTCCCTACCACCATCCCTACCCACAGAAAGTGATAACGGGCTATATGGCCACACATCACTTCTCCATGAGGAAGATGCAGCTAGTGATCGATATACTGCACATCCCAAACTACAGTTGGTATCGCGACGAGCGCGCCAATTCGAAACTGGCCAGCTTGTTGATGATGAAGAGGAAGGTGCTGTTGTAAGTGATCGGACTAGTCTATATCGCAGTGAGCTCTCTCGATTGTCTGCTAAGAAGAGTGTACCTAATGTAGCAGTTCGCAAGAGAGAGTTTGAGTCTCGCAGTAGCTCTGAGAATTCCAGTCTTCGGGATGGTAGGAGGACGCACAGAGAGAGCAGATCCCTGGAGAGTGCAGGTAATTTCATTATTGTATTTTACTATAATATATGTAGGACGCCTTAGACTATTAATTAAAGCAAGTGATGCGCCAAGCTATTATTACACTTTTATTAACATCAAAGTGTCTGGTATTTATATTCAAGTTATTCTGAATATGTTTTATCTAGCCAAAGGGAAAATCTTCTAATTGAATCTCTCTATATACTTCCTACTAAATAATTTTATAACTTTTACTTTCTATCAAGCCCATAGTATAATATAGAAATAATTAATTTATGATCATGAAAAATATACATGTTTTTACTTATTAACATCGCAGAAAGTATGTTTAATACCAAAAAGCCTGAAAATTTGATTTATGCTGGTTATTTATATAACTGTTCATTACCCTATTATCCAAGTGATTCGACCAATTTTTATTTACATCTAATATTGCCGAGTTCACAGAAGCTAAATTTTGGATATCGATATTGGCTCATCTTTCCACCATAGGTGAAAAATAATGGTTTTTATAAAACATAAACAAAGCGTATGAATATTCTTTATTCTTGTTTTTTTATATTTTTGGAAATATCTGAAATAAACTTAATCTCTCAATTTTATGCTCTATATATATATGACCATGAATTAAGTTTATATATATATATAT
>CABFVX010002499.1:98993-112467 GCA_902151425.1 Timema shepardi
TATATATATATATATATATATATATATATATATATATATATATATATAAACTTAATTCATGGTCATAGTACATAAGCTTTAGGTAATATCAAATGCATTAAGTGTACATTAAGTTAGTTAAGTGCTATGTGGTCCCATGGTATAATGGCAGCAACATCACAACAACCGAAGATGGTGGAGGTAGAATCAAGCGGCTTGTCTGGCAACAGGTTGATACCCATAGGTAGTAAACATCTTCACTGCACACCCCCAAGAGACTTCCAGCAACAACGCACAGGTATACCAATCTACGTGCTTGATCATTGGTTAACACATGCATCACTTGCTCGCACCATCGTTTCACTCTTTGAATGTTTGTTGGTAACTGCACTTATCATATTGTATTCTTTTCTTATCCACTGTGATATCACTGTCTCATAATATGTTAAATATATGTAGTCTTTACAACTCAAAAACGCTTTCTTTTCTAAGTAAATTTGTTTAAAACATTCAGAGAACATCTACTTGGCGGGTTGTACCGAGACATAAAACATATTTAATTTTTGTCATCAAAAACACTGTTACCATTTATCGTTGTATTGTGACTCTTGTATTTTAATGATAAATTTTAAACTAGATCCATCTTTAGTGCATGTATTTAATCAAAACACTTTATTTTCAAACTATCCGCACAAGTGATCACATGACCTAATGGCACAAATCTTCCAATTGACTGGCTTATCAGGGTGACTGGGAGTTTGAGGTTTGAATTTTGGTTTAATACTCAGGAGGAGGGTATTCTACATATGATTTTTCATTCTTTCCTCACTAATGTAAGTATATTTCCTCTTAGTTAGCATCCAAAACCCAAAACTTTTGAATAAGTTGTTAATAAACTGGGTGTTGAAAAATATTAGTAGTAAATAATATTTCAAACTCTTCTGAGGCTTGGAATTTATAAATATGTTTAAAAATTTATATATTTTAAATGTAGGCTTAGGCTCGTCAGATGATCAAACCAGGCCCAATATCTAGGGCATAGCGCAAGCCCCCCCTTTCTTTGTAATATTCAGCTTCAGGGGTGGGGAGGACTTATTTGTCTAGGAGACAGTTAGCGAAAACTAAAAGGGTTTTTTTAGGGACCTGGTGACCCTCTCCCATCAAATATTTAGACAATATTTACAGTGACGTTCAGCTTGAATTTTTATATATATATATTTTTTTTCTATATGCTATTCTGAATGGTCCTTTTTCTTAAACCTTTTGAAATTTGAATGCTATTTAGCATGGTCTTTACCTATTGTAGACATTATTAAAACTGGTTTCCCCCCAGCAAATTTTTGTAAAATGGGTTGCTCTAAGCTATTTGGGGTGTCTTCACCTGTAAAATCTTAGAAAATAAAAGGTCTCGGAGGGCAAGCTTAGTCCAATTATGGGTAGGGAAGTAAGTTCTTTCCAGAAGGGGAATGCCTCTCTCCTCTGTGTTCCTACACCAATTCTTGACTTTGGTTTGTACAATGGTTATAAGTTTTGCTGTCACCTTTACAAAAGAAAAGTAATGTATGAAAATTAATATGCATATTCACTGAATGTGGAAATACTGTACACACAAAGAAGTATTTATTTACTGCTGCCTCTCTTTTATGCCAAATTTAATTTCAGTCAAAAATAATAGACACTATTAAGTTTCCAAACAATTTGAAATGAAAGACAAGACTAGACCAAACCAATGATATAATTGTAACTAATGCCACTAAGCTCCTCTGTAGGAAACATCATCTAATGGGCTGGACATGTACTATTATTTAATATGGATAGGCATTTCATTGCTTGGCATTCATGTTTTATGTTTTATTCATTACATCTTAATTTATTTATTTTTTACTTGTGAATCCGGATCTTGAGCCCAGGTCCTTGGAAGTTCTGGGCCCAGTACCTTGGTGTCAATAGTCCCTCGTTGTTTTGAGCTTTTCTAGGTTGTATTTTATTGGTAGTTTATATCCAATAGTTAGTAAACAATATCCATATTTATGAATTGTGTGTTGATATTTTCATAAGATTTATGTGTATTTTCTCGCCACCTGTTCTTTTTATTCATCCCACTCCCTTTGATTGTTCATCACTAGTATTGTGAAAACATATTTGATATTTTAAAGTAAATATTTATTTGTATAATCAGTTATTATTTGAACAAATCTAGAGGTTACTCCTTTTGCTCTTCACTTTGTTTAAAACCATTATTATCACAATATTTGCTGGCGGGCCGGGGTTCAATCCCCGGTCCCGGCACAGATTTATCTGATTACCAAACCCTTCCTTCACCTCTAACAAGACATCTTGTGAATGTGGGGAATGCCAGGCCTCCGCCGTGGTTCGGATTCCACGTTAAACTGTAGGTCCTCCATTTCATCTCATAATCACCCTACCATTACATATTAGCGTAAGTGCGCATAACCCGAACGGGTAGTAAGACGCGGTGCTAATTATAATAATCACAATATTTATTTAATCAGGATCACATCAAATGTTTTTAGCAATTATTTGATAAATAGGAAATATCTATCTTGTTACAAACCTCTTTAAACAAATTGGCTAGCTTTATATAAAAATGTATGATCTAAAATTAATTTTATTTTAAATTACTATTTTGTTTGCTACATTTTAATACCTACTAGAGCTATCCACATATTTATATTGATGAGGTAGAGATGAGATGAGGAATGTAGAATATAGAAAAAACATGGTCCAATTTGTGAGGGTAAAGAATGGAAAACCATTTATTAAAAATCACCTGTAGAACACCCGACTGGTTCAAACCTCAAATCTCCCCATCACCAGCAATCCACTCTATTACAAGAGTAATGCAGCTTTGGATCTAAACACACATATTTGGTCGAAACCTAAATTATTTTATTTAAAATGTCCTCATTTATTTTTAATTTATTATTTAAAAGTCAGCCCAATACAAACTAACCATTTTTACAGGTTTTATAAAAGTAACTACAAATTATAATTTAACTCTTGAGTGAACATTATTATTTAAGCATTTTACTTTATAGACAAATTTATTTTCTCTCACAAAAAACTTACTTATTAAATATTATTCAACTATACTATATTTTATATTTTTCTTGTATATATACTTTGTGTATAGTTCTTCTTTTGTATAATGTATGTCTTTCTCTTTGACCTTTGTTACAATGAACTTAATATTTAAATATTTTATTTGAATAATAATTTTGGGCAGTTCTTTTTCCCACTATATCAATTAAATTAGATATTTCACTTGGTTTTAAGTTTCTTCATAATGAAATTAAGTATCTTCTTATGTAAGATGAATTTACACAAAATATAACTCATATAAGATCTCGCACAAATCTACACATTTATTAATTATTTGCTTGGATCACCCATTATGTTGATGTATTTTAGAATCATACTTGATAATTCATTATTTTGCCAAGAAACTTTTTCATATTTAATCTTACCACACATTCACTTTTGGTGGCCATTAAATTTAATGCAAGTGTGGATATAAAACTTTTTCTATTTTTAAATATTTGAAGAAAAAAAATTGAATGTAACACTAGTTTGTGATGTATTAATAGCACTTCACTTGATAAATGTTGTAATTCATTATGGTTTGGCAATTTGTTTGTGGTATATATATATTAATACAATGAAAAGCTTGTTTGTCAGTCCGTCCTAATCATTGTTCGATATCTACTGCACACAAAGGTCTGAACATTATAAGTTAGTAGGTCATGTACAGTTCAAAGCAGAATTTTAAATTTTTGAGTATATTTTCTTAAATTTATTAAAAACTGAGTCAGAAAAACTAAAATAAGAGACTTTTTTCCTTTCTGTTTGAAGCAAAAATTGCGTGGTTGCCCTAGGCAATGCTCGGTACTTCTGCTACTGAAATAATAGGATTAATTCTGTAAACTCTCGAACCACATTTTATAAACGTGCATTTTGAATGTGGTGGAACAATGCTCAAGTTTTGTTTCATCTCTTATTTTACACTATTTATGTGGAAATGTGGAATATATTTTTGCTATTTTGTTATTGTCTCATTTGGTTTAATTTGGCTTGTTTTTAAATAATATTTAGGTATCAAAATTAGTGATATTATTTCAATTCTGGAGCAGCCATTCTGGTTTTTAAATCATGCTATGGATGGTTTTTCTTTAATACATCCTGTTTATTTCTAGAACTAATACATTGTTCTAGTAGTTTTTTTTAACAACTATACATGCTTCATTAATGAAATTAGTCTAATTTAAACTCACGGGTTTAATGTACAGGGCAGCATAAAAATAAGTGTTTTGACATCTATCATTAATATTTTATTCACTGTGGGGTTTTCTATTTCTTAGATTTACTGTGCTCTTGAAAGGAAAAGCACAACCAACATTACTAAGTCTAGTATTCCTGCTGTTTCACATAATTACATTTACCAACAATATGTTCACAAATGCTTACAAATATTTACTTGTTACAATTTTTTTCCTTAAAGATCTAAATTAATTTTTGAATAAATAATAATAATTAATAATATAGATTCAAACCCTCAAAAATAGATTCAGGTTCCCTCAATTTCTTAAATCAATCAATATCTTCCGCCCGTTTAGTTAATTGGGTACTAAACTTAATTTATCTTTAGCTTTATTTTAATTTCACATTCAGATAATTATTAGTTGGGTTGTTCAAAAAGTCTTCTTTTTTTTACCATTTCATTTAATCTATAGTCTGTTCACTTTTTAGCAGATTGTAAAAAAAAATACTGATTTTAGATGTTTTCATTTCATTGAAAAAAGATCTTTAAGAAAAAATAATTTGGTTAAACAAGATTTGGTTACACATTGATATAAAAATTTCATAGATATGTTATGTTGGTTTACAGGTTTAGCAAAATACTCTATTAATAATTAATTTTGAGAAAGGTAAAATACCGGTATTAATTTTTAGGGAACATTCATTCATAAATCCTCTTCACATAAGTCTCAGACTTTGTTGTTGCACCCAACACTCCTAAAACACACTTTGGCGAAAAATTATGCATAGATAGTTATATAATAAAGGAAATTGATAAAACTAAAGAAAAAGGAAAAATAAACTACTATGAATAAATTTGATTAAGTAAGCCCACCTAGTGAAAGAGGAAAAATATGGGAAGAATCCAATGCACAAAGGTGACATCTTTTTCCTTTCTTCTGTCTTCTATAGTAGAAGTAGTCACACACACATGTTAACACAAATAAAATATTATTTTATTTGTGCATTGGATTCTTCCCACATTTTTCCTCTTTCCCTAGGTGGGCTTTCTTCATCAAACTTATTCTTAGTAGTTTATTTTTCCTTTTTCTTTAGTTTTATCAATTTCCTTTATTATAAAATTATCTAGCCATAGGGCCACCTGATTTTTAAGCATAGATAATTATGTCAGTTTTAATCCTCTGAGTGCCAACATCGCTCAGAGCAATGCATGAAATATTTGCTAAAATTGCCTGTGTCGCTCATAGCAATCCCATGTTTTTGAGCTCATAGCTCAGTATTAAGTCAACAGATTGGGTCGATTTTATTTCCACCGCATTCTCATATGTTCAAGCTACTTTTATTTGGCTTTGCACTTAAGAGAGTCGTTATATCAATCATGAAAATTATTTTATAACTTTTTACTTTACAAGTTTTATCTTTGGCCTTGTTTATAAACATGGTTTCTAAAAGGAAAGCTGTGATTCAAGACACAGAAATACTTGCAATATTTATTGATAGCTCAAACAAGAGCGATACATTTTTTATTGATTATGAAAGCAGTGATTCTGAATTTGTAAATAATGAAACTGAACAGGAATATATTCTAGACAAAGTGAAATATCAGAACAAGTAGGAGTGGCAGTTGACATTGATAAGGTGAGTTTGAATACGAGTGATTCCTATAGGGATGAAATAAATCTTGAAGATCAGAACAATCCACAACCTCTTCATATTTATTCAGAAGTATCAGGTTTGAAGTTTCTCCCCTTCTGATTCCAAGCCAATTATTTATTTTACTATACCCCCGCTAAAGTTGATGGTCACTGAAACAGCTGCTGTGTATAACCCAATTTTAGTGTAAAATATAAAGTTAGTTGTTTTTCTAAACTGTTATTTACTCAGTTTTTTATGTTATTTTCTGAGATCTATTCTACTTCAAGCTATTTACATTTTCGAAGTTAAAAATTAATATTAAAACAGTATTTTTATTCTCTTTAATAATTTGGCTGGTGATTTATTTATTATATTAAAATTTTTTTAAATTATATGTATAATTATATAATCAGATTGGCAAACATGATAGCTAGTTTATGTAAAAATTTGAGTGAAAGACATTCAAAGACTAATAAGTTATTAAAATTCAAAATCCTGAATTTCTCAGCAAAATAGCTTGGCACTTTTAGCACATTTTTTTTTTTTGTCATTTCTCTTGGCACTCAAAAGATTAACATGAGAGGGAAAACAGGCCAAAAATAGTATTAAAAATTAAATATGGTAATTTTAAAATAGCTTATGTTGTATGTTGGTTGATGTCTACTAGCTGTTAGAATTGTTTTTTAAATATGTGATCATTGAATTAAACAGAAAAATGGCCGTTTACAAAGAAAAGCTCTGTAAAGGTTCAATCAAGATAAAAAAAAATTAATGTGCTCTTGAAAATCTGGAAAATTCGGGGAATTTTCTAGAAAAATTTTTCTAGCCAGTGTGTTCAGAACTAGATACTCTTCAGATATTTATTATCATCATTTAAGTCACTAGCAATCATATTCCTCTCTTTCAGAGCCCCCTTCAACACCAGGTCCATACGATGATATATCAGGTCCTGTAAAACTCCGGGCTCGCTCCAACTCTGCTGAATCATGGGCAGCAGCAATGGGCTCCCGCGGCCTTCAAGCCAGCCGCAACACCTTGGAGTGGCCTCCGCAAAGGGCGCTGCAGGGTGCAGAAGAGCCACAGAGGCATAAGGTTGTACGGCAAGACTCCTACCTGGCGGCTGTCCGCACACCTGTCACATCAGGTATGTACTATATAACATATATAAAAAAGCATGGCTTGCACTAGCACAAACTGGCCAATGTAAGCATGAAAATAGAGAAATTCTACCGGAAACCTTCAAACATTAAGAATAGTTTTAGAATCTATTAAAATTTTTAATTTTTGGTTATAACTATATGATGTAGGCCTATATTACCAACTTTCTTCTAAAATAATAAAGTAAATGACAAAATCATACATAACTTCTCATATAGTATAGTTCTTTAAGGAAAAAAACCCCGCCTCGGTTGCATAGTCAGCTAACGCGCTGGTATTGTGTTGAGCTAGATTGCCGAGGATGTGGATATCGAGGTTCGAATTTCGGTTGGGTGAAATGGGGGGTTGCTTTTCCTAAATGGTTTTCCATTCTACCTCCACGCTAATTTGCTATAACTTCCTCTAAATTAAACCTCCCCAATTCTTAACCCATTAGCGTAATTAGTACTTAAGCATATAATTTTTTTAAGGAAAACTTCTTTTCACTTTTTGAGGTAATGGTATTTTATTTGGAAAAAGGCACAGAAAAAATGGATAGATACATATAAAGGGAACGAACACAATAAGTTTTACGAAAGTATATTATAGTTTGGAAATTTAAAAAATCACTATAATACCTTTTTTTAAGTTTTTCTAAGAAAAACATTATTTTCATAATGATATGAAGGTATTCACAGATAAGTTTTGAACAATATTTATAATGCTATTTTTTTAAATTGTGTTTAAACTTCAAATCTTCAAAAAAATACATTCATCAAAGTCCTAATCTCGAATGTCAAAAAGGTTGATGATTAAAATACTTTATTTTAATGAAAAAGTAAAAATCTAAAGGGCTATGGAAAATTACCATTTTAGCTTGATAAACAAAGTCAAGATTGGGGAAATTGATGGTTTTAATCATCCTTAAAATTATCCAGACATGATACCCACCTTCCTCTCAGAGACCAAGATTAGAATTCATGGTCGTTGAAAATGTAATCTTCCCAATTTGTAAACAAAAACTTAATAGGCTACAAATGACCTGTAATCTCCTTTTTTTGAGTTAAAAGGCTCCAAGTACCAATTAGCAAACTAAAGAAATAACCACCTCTAAAATAATTCATCAAACAAATGTAATAAAAATAATAGAATAAAGAATGACTGAAAAGATTGTTGAAAATTAAGTATACATTTTCCTGACAAATAAATATTTACCAGCAATAGCTTTCGTTAATATACTGTACCCTAGTTTTCTATGAGTAACTGCCAATTAAAGAAACCTTTATAAACACATAATATTTAGAAAATCTGCAAAATTGCTTGTAGTTCCATAACATGTGTCAGGATAATTGTTTCTAAATTCTTTCTGCCCAGGAAATACATATTGAGAAACAATACTAACACTAGTTAGAAGGAACTTGATCAAAATTACAAATATATTATATTACCAAATCAAATTAGGTACCTGCATCAGTTCACACAGATACTTAATACACCATTTTAGCTTTGACTGACTCTAATACAGGCATATCAAACTATAGCTGTGGAAATTGTACATAAAAAGAAAAATAAGAAACCTTTGTTGTCCACTTATTTCCATGCTCTTTTAACTAATTAATGATCATTTCTTAGGACATTTTTGAACCAGGCCTATAGTCTTGAATAAAATCGTGAATTGGAATAAAGCTTGCTAGTTTGCCAATTATAATTAATTGGATATATCAGATAATAAGTTAAATTGTTAATACATTCATATACATTTTTTAAACTCCAAAGCTAAGACTTGTATTCTAAAGGACATTAACTACTATAACCTATTTGACAACTATTGAAGTTTATTACTATACATATTATATTCAAATTATTATTCAAGTTCTTTGGCTTTCATATCATCTGAAAACTATTTGAATGCATTAGCTTCCATATTATCAGAAAACTGTTATTAAAGTGCATTAACTTTCATACTTTCTGACAACTATTAAAGTGCATTCATTATCTTCCATATTATGTGACATATTTCTTTTTGGCACCATATTTTACTACGCACTCGGGCTTATGGTTTTGGGGATTAGAAGGTTATATTTTAAGGAAATATGCCCACATTTGTATTGAAGTAAAATAAAAAAACCTTTAGGAAAAACCACCCTCAGTACATTCAACTGGGATTAGAACCTTGATGTCCCTGTCATTGGCAGCCTAGTCTTCTGCCAGAGTAACACATTATACACCAAGCGGCCACCAAAGCTGGTCTGACAACTATTAAAGTGCTTTGAGCTTCCAAGTTATCTGAACAATTAAATTGTAAGGTACTTCCAGATCACAAATTATCAGGAGACTGTCAAATTTAATTCCATTAAATTATTTTACAACTGTTGAAATGCTTTTTTACAAATTATCTGGAGGGTGTCAAAGTAGTCTTGCAAATTATTTGACAACTCTCAAAATGTACTCCTCCAAATGACCTAATAACTCTAAATAGTACATTTTTGCATATAATTTGACACCTATCAAAATATATTTCACCAAATTATCTATCAGCAGTCAAAGATCTTTCTTCCTAATTATATTTTAACTGTCAAAATACAACCTTGCCAATAAATAATATGTTTATACAAAATCCATAGTGTTTGTTAGTTGTGGTATTTCTCTAAGTTGGCAATGCTGCCCTGCTTGTCATTGATGGTATAGCAGTACCGGTTATCAGTTGTGCTACCTTGAGTTAAACTACCAACTAGGTAGGTTTTAAGATAACACCTTTTAGCATGTTGGCTTTAGTCTGTAAATACGGCCTTAAGGAAATTGTGCTGCTTGTTTCCATTGTAGATTATTTGCTGTTTTAAATCATGAAGCTTGACGTAAAAAGCTATATAATTTATGTAAACAATTATCTATCAACCTTTTTAATTGTAAGTCTGTGTATACTGTATATATATTATATGTATTTATTTTTTATTTCACTGCACAAAATAAGACAATTTGTCATTGAGCCTTGGACATCAATCTTTTGATTTTTATTATGTAGAAACATTAATCTTCTTTGTTCTAATTACTATCAACTGGATGGCAAAGTGGTAGTTTTTTCTTTTACATCAGACATGTGCAGGTAAGCCAGCACATGTGCATTTAATTGTGCATGATTAGTGAAGCTTAGAAGATGGAAAATGATCTTTAATTATGGATATAGCCACATCAAACATTATATCTATAAATTTGAAAAAGATTATACTATAACACGACACTTGGAACTCTGCAGCCTTGACTTAATGCACCAGTTCTCTACCATTCCTGGATAGCTATGAGTTAGAGAATGGCACACTAAGTTAAGGGTCTCAGGCGTAATCCTCATGTCTGATGTCATGTTAGATTTAGTTATATATATAACTGAAGAATGACCCCGAGCACAAATTGGTTTCTGGATAGCTCACTGGTAAAGCATTAGTGCGCAAAACTAAGTATCCTGGGTTCAATTTTCATATAAAGTTATTATTTTTCAAATTTATGAAAAAAATAACATATTCACAAGGTCTTTATGTTTAAAAATGAGGTGGCCCAATGGCTAGATAATTTTATAATAAAGGAAATTGATAAAACTAAAGAAAAAGGAAAAATAAATTACTAAGAGTAAATTTGATGAAGAAAGCCCACCTAGGGAAAGGAGAAAAATGTTGGAAGAATCCAATGCACAAAGGTGACATTGTTGGCTTATCAAACACACAGAAGAAAGAAGAGAGTGCACATAACAGGAACACTGAATTACTCCATTTTTAATATAAAAACCAACTGTTAGAAACACATTGTGCCAACTGTTTTTGGGAGTGAAGATACATTTATTGGCTATGGCTAGTATTTATATATACTTATTAAAATAATAATAATGATAATATTTTATAATAGTAATAATAATAATAAATAATCTTAGAGAAATAAACTATCTTCTGTTGAGGCCTGGTGGTAATCCATTGGTGGGCCAGTTCCCACTGTATAAGTTGAGAACTGTTACACTGTTTTGGAAATGCTCTTAATATTTCGGTGGTGTAGCAGGTTTGAAAGTCCTGGTTGTAGGTACCAGCATGAATGGGTACAGGCTTGTCCGGATCTTTGTGGTTTCTTCTTTAAATTTACTCTTAGCAGTTTATTTTTCCTTTTTTTTTTAGTTTTATCAAATTTCTTTATCATAAAAATATTTATAAGGTCATAATTATGACAAGATTGACTTAGCTTTGGCTGGAAATTGGGTATCTACTTGCTAGAAAGCATTTAATTTATTCCATATAACATTTTTTTATTTCTACTTCATGAAAAAAATACTGTAGGATTAGGCCTACCACAATCTTAAATTCAATGAACATAATTAACATCCTAAAATGATAACTAATAACTTGAATATAAAAAATAGGTGTATAACTTGAACAGGTAGTAAGAAGTGGTGCTAAATAAAAAAATCCTACTGTATTAGTCATTTGTAGCTATGTGTCGTAAACCTTCACCATACAAGATATTAGTTGGATTAAAAGTGCTTTTCTTCTTTGTCAAAATAGTTTATGGACCGGGTCTTGCTAACCTTCTGACTAGAATCCTCCATTACTTATTTACAAGTTAAATTATTTAGATAGGCTTTTGTTATAGAATTGGCATTATGGCGCATTTTTTAATGGTAATATATAAAGATTATATTTTAATAACTAATACAAATTGATAGGGGTGTGTGAAAGTTCAAAACTTTGACTTGGCTTTGAAACAAATTCTGACCTCGACAATTAAAAAACTTTGTCATTTAAAATATTAGCAGCCTAAATACTCATTTGATTGTCAATTATTTTTATTCCGAGCTGTTATACCAGGTGAGACATTTAAGTAGAGACACTGGAATACCCTGACTATGAAGCATTTTATAAAAAAAAAATGTTTTGAAGCAAAGTGTTTTGTTTTTGAGGTGGAAAGAGAACAGCACTAGTTATTTTTGTTTTTTTGGACATATTCAAGGTTAATTTGATGTCAACTTTTTTTTAAATGGATACCTTTCCTTTACATCTATTACTTCTTCCAGCTTGTGGCCTGGGTCATTTTTTATTCACGTTACATATATTTATCACTACCGGCTTCCTAGGCTTGCCGTAGCTTCATATGCCCTATAATCTAACTTAAGACTAGAACAAGCACAATATCCAGTCTCCGGCCATTAATTGATCAATGTGGAGGGGTAAACCAACATTTCACCAATGATACATTTTTTAGCCATGGCAGGAATTGAACCCGAGACCCTTAGCTCAGTAGGCATACATGTTACAGACTCTCAGATTTTTTAATGTAGACCTATAATTTTTTAAAAAGCACATACATTTACATAAAAGAACACATAAACTTTTTCAGAATATTTTTTTTATTTGACATCAATTTTCATATATATTTTAACTTGTAATTTTTATTAATTACATTAAAAGTGAATATTTGTTAATAGACATAATTTTGAATATTTATTAAAGTAATTTTATAAATATTATTGCATTTAACCTAATAAAGAATAACATAATGTAATAAAAAGTTAATGAATACTCTGGTGTCTTAACTTAAATATATCACCCAGTATGAATTATTGATTGAATTGTAAGCTGTAATATCAAAATGATTTATAATACTTAGCACTCGTTCGTGTTGAGGCTTAAAAGTACTAATTACGCTAATATGTTAGGAATTGGGAATGTTTAAAATTGAGGAAGTGAACCCGCATTTTTGTGGAAGAAGAGAGGAAAACCATTTATGAAAAACCACCCCCAGTTCACTCGAGCAAGATTTTGAACCTCTATCTCACCGTCCTCGGCAGTCTAGCTCAACACGAAAATAGTAGGTAAGCTAACTACACCACCGAGGCAGGTAGCACTATTCATAAGAATAAAATGAAATATTACAAACATTTGTGAAATATAACATTTTCCAAGTAATTTTAGTAATTTTAGTGCTTTTAGTGCTAAATACAATGTAATATTTTTCCAAGTATATAACATCTAATAAAAACATTCAATCTTCGCACACCCCTACAAATTGTGAACTAAAAGTACTTAAAAAACTATTTTTTGAAATATCAAATTATATGAGCAACCCAGACATTTTTGTTAATAAATTTTTGTTTACATTATTTGACAAAGTTCTACGAACTGATTTTTCTTATAAATTGGATTTAAAAATTATTTTTGTAAAATTTTTGTTTTAAAAGTTGATTATTTCAGATATAAAAAACTTACATTTTTCATATATTAGTCGAGTTCACTATCATTGACACAAGATAACTCAATCTCTTTTAATGTGCTATACATACTTATTGTATCATTATTATTGAATACCTTAAAAAAATTCAAGATTAATTGTAATTGTTAGCAAAGGTTAATATCGAGTACACAAAATTAACGTCTGAGACGAACATAGAATCTACAAATACACTTAGTGGGCT